>VWPU01000396.1:0-163140 GCA_013398955.1 Callaeas wilsoni | reverse complement strand
GCCGTGCCGAGCCGGGAGCAGAGGCGGGGAAGGGCAGCTCGGCTCGCCGCGGAAGTTCTCCGAGCCGCGCTGCCCATCACGGCCCCTGACACGAGTGGGCGACCCACGCGCTACTCCTCCCGTCCTTCGTCCCGCAGCGCGCTCAGTGCCGTCTCGGTATCAGTGTTGGGAGCGGAGCGGTCCCGGGGCTCGGCTCTGGAGCCCTTCCCGGGCGGCACCGCGTGGGGCGAGCTCGTTTTGGAGGAATGGGAATTCCTCCCTCCATTCCCGCGGGAGAGGAGCGCGCGGAGGGTTGGGCGCTGGCGGGGCGCTCCGGTTTTCTGCCCCGTCAAAATTACGGGGTGCAAGGAACAAAAACTCTTGGCCAGGTGTTTAAATACCGAAGAGGCGATTTGCAAGTGAAATTAATCGGCAGTTAACCAGTTAATAAATGGATAATGCCTATTCATCCTTCTGCTGACTTTACAGAGTGGTTTTCACATCTGCCTGTCAACTAACCAGGCTTGACTGATCGAGATGTAAACCTAGCCGGGTTAATGCCTTCGCCCAGTAAAATCTGACCCGCACTTGCTGTCCTTGTGCATCAGTGCTGGTCCTCATTCAGGTGGTTACAGGTGAGGTTCATAAATTTTTACAGACTGACATGATGGCAGCAAAATACATAGGATGACCCACAGCTCAACTATTTATGGAAAATATTGCGGAGTGCTTAACTGCGTGATTAACGTTTTAAGCAAGTTATCGCTGGAAGGGAAGTTTTATGCCTTTGGTAGCTACAATTTTACTGTAGATAGGGGAAGAGGAGAGAGTTCACCTGGCAAGGTTGGCCTGGCTGCTCAGCAGGGCTACTCTGCTGCCTGTACCCATCTTGCCTGGGGCTCTGGCCTGCAGAGCTCCCCCGTGGACCAGGGATTTGTCTGCTGCCCTCACTCCTGACCCGTCCTTGCAGTGTCAGTGTGTGCATGAGTTGTTCCTGCATGCGGTACGTGCAGCTGTTTGCTGTCATCGCTTATCTCCTTCGTGGTCTTGGATGTTCAGCTGGATCAGAATGGAGCCATTGCATTAATAAGGTGCGTCTATCTAGAAATAACCCATTTCACTTTTTTGCCCACTGAAGTGATGGCATTTAATATGCCCTAGTTGGTATCTTACTTTTTTCCAAGGTGTTGTTCAAGACACACATAGAACAACAGAAGGGCTGCTCCGTGAGTGCTCTATGCATGCATACTGTGCAGCTTTGCATAAAGCAAAGACTTCTTTTTAGAATTTAGATAAGTGATTTTTCTTATGAAGAAAATGTGTTATATGCATTTTTCTTTCTTCTGTAGAGGATACTCTGATAAACTTTGGAAAAATTAATGGCTTAAGTATAGCCTACTCAAAAAGTTTTGGTGCAAATAAACACTGTAGAACAGTCTGTTCTACCATTGATTAGCAGCTGAAGTTGATTGTGTTTCTGAAGTTGGAGACCTCAGTGAGGACCTGAGCAGCACCGTGGTGTGGTGGTCAAACCCATGTATCTTGAAAAGCCAAAAAAACTCAAATACAAGTAATGCACTTCACTGTGAAACTTGGCCTGAGTGCGGACTGGAGAACTGGCCTCTCAGTGATGTGATAAGACCGGAGCTTAATCACGCTGCTGTATCAATGTATGTCCTGCTGTTGGCATCCCTCCCTGGGGAAGAGGGATAAGGCCATAGGTAGCTAGGCAGGCATCCTGCCTCCAGTGTTTAATGTCATGGGCCAGCATGAGCATAAATAAACCACAGCATGACTAACCTCTCTACCTAACATTGACTCATGTTTTATTTCGATAGACTGAGAAAGTCTCCATGCCTAAGCCATTTCATTTTCTCAACCTGTATGCTACTGATGATGACCTGCCTATTGAGAATACTCCAGTATTCATTTAAGACCATAAAGCAAGTCCTTCTTTCAGGTTCATTTTGCTTTTGGGTAGTGCTCAACTAGCCTAGATAGAAAAAAGGAATTCCTAGATTTTAAACTGAAAACTCTGTTGCTTCTCTTCTTCTGGCCATTTTAATTCTTCAAGTGATACAGTGAGGGGCTTGCTTTTATAAACTGGGCTCATAGCTTGGCATCTAGCAGGGAGTGTGAGAAAAGTATAAGAGGAGCAGTTCTGTAAAGTACTGTAGGTTTCCTGAAGCAGTAAGTTAATATTTTGCTGTGAATATTTTCAACTAATTTTATTTTTTTGTTTGTTCTAATCAAGTGGGGGATCTGTCACCTAAAAACTTACTCAGCCAAGTGTTTGAGAAGGCCCTTCCCTCCCTTTGCCAATACTGTAATGGGACAGTAGAAAAAAGAAGGGCCCTGCGTTGCGCCTCCTTACTATATGTCATAATAACTGTGGGATAAGGCAGTTTCATTTCAGCTTCCTTAGAAATATACGTTTGTTTTTTGTTTGTTTTAAAAAAAGCAAGCAGTGTTTGACAGACACAAAATAATGGTTGATGTGGAAACAGTTTGTTTCCTCCCATTGCATTCTTTTGAGACCTGCATAGCTGCATAGTTCCAATGAAAAATTATCATCAGAATTAAAATTTTTTCTGTCCCTAAAATTAATGGATCGTTTTGCCTGCCCTCCACCCGAGAGAAGTAGGCAAAACCATCTTCAAGTGCATGTATGAATTCTGCCTGAAGTAGCTGCCACACCCATGATTATTTACATAAGGTGAGGAGCACAAGTGGTCACACTGACTTCCATGGCACTGCTTACAAGGGTAGAGTTACTGTGTGTGTAAGTGGGGAGGGGAGTGGGCGGGCTGCATTCAAAACTAACGAAAAATGAAGGCGGCAAATTCCATACGTTTTGCTGCATGTGAAGTTGCAAAACCTCTTCTTAACTTGTCCATCTCTGAGAAACCTATTACTGTAATCAGTTGCAGGGCTGTGAGGGGAAATCGGGCCTTCTAAGATAAAGACAAAAATAGCACATTCAAATATATTTTAAGAAAGGCGACTCTTCCTTCAGAGAGTAGGTCTGAACCTGGTTCAGAAAGTAGCAGCAATTTTATTGGGTTGTTTTTTTATCTTTAACAACTCTTTGCTTGAAACCAAACAGATTTAAGAGATTCACTGAAATTACTTTTGAGCAGCATGCGTTTAAACACCAAGTTAACTTACGGAGCTTGTGGGAATATCTCCTGTAAGATCCGAAATGCCAAGCACAGGCTCTTGAACCATCATCTCCTTGCTGCTGTCACTGTGTGTCCAGGCTGGCCAGGAGGACAAAGTGGTGACACAGTCAGTCAGCGAGTCATATTGAGACTGGTTCTTGTTGGATGTTGGTTTCTGTGGGCAGAAGGAATAGTGTTTCTGACAGCAGTTTCTTTTCTCTCTTTCTGGCTTGCCTTTGTCACTCCATGGTGATGGGGATGTGGACTCACCTGGACCTGCTCGAAACAGCAGCAGAAAAAAACCCCAAACCATGGATTTGTGTGGGGGAAAACTGGAAAATGTGCTCAGGTTAAAACCTGCTGCCATAGAAACTTGAAGGCAAATACATCGTTTATGTTACTTTCTTCTCAAGAGGATAATAGTTTGGGGAACCCAGGACTGGCTCTTAAATATATGCTCTATTACTGTGTAATAATGTTTGATTTTTTTTTTAAAAGTTTAAACTCTTTGCATTAGAGTGGGGGTGTTGCAGGGTTTTGGAGTAGTCCTGTAGCGTTAGGTATATTTTGAGGTTCTGAGTGAAATGAGTCTTGTGGTTTCAAGACTGTAACAAAGCTTAACGTGTCATACACAAACAGCCCACCTAAGTTTTCATAATTGACTGATGATTTGCTCTGGAAAGACCCAAAATCCTGATATGAGGCAGATTCAAAAGGTAGTTGATTTTTAAAAAGATTTTCTTTTTAGTTTGCCATTCTCCAATTTACAGTTTAAATTTTGTTAGAATTTCAGACGAATCGCTTATCTTTGGCTTCTCATCCACCGCTCAGGTGGGTGTCACTTCCCAGGCACATGGTGACAAGTGCCCCACCAATGTTTAAAGCAGCCATCCTGGGTCTTGTCTCAAATTTTCTCCTGTCTGTTTAGTTCAGCAAGAAAATGGTTTCTGTCTTTCCCTTCCCTCCCCTCATCAACTGCTCATGGTAAGATTTTTTTATAGAGCCCGCATTGTGATATGTCCTTGAAGTGCAGAGCTGCAAGGTTTTGTTTTTCTTTGCAATTTTTTCTCTTCATGTTTAAAGTTCATTGCAACTATAGCAGAGCAAGATTGTTGTGGATGGTCTTTTTTGATTCCCTCCCCCCCTCCTCTTTGTCAAAAATTTCATATTCAGTAGAAAGGAAAAACTCAGGCACTAAAAATTACTCCAGCTAACCCTGGAGTGTAAAGGCTGCAAAAATACGGATTGGGGAAGGGTTGCCCCAGCAAAACAGGTAGGTGTAAGTTAAATGTTAAATTATCAGCACCTCCTTTTTAAAAGATCCCTGATGGTGAGGTTTTTGTTCACACCATCTGGCTAGAACAAGGCTTACCAGGACTCTTAAAGGACAGGGGCCATTTGAGGTGCAGAATTTATATCAGGTACTTTCTTTTTAAGTGAATGTCAAATCCTAAATAATTTCAGCATCAGACTGTGCAAAAAAAAGTACACAGCCCTGCGAAGCAAGTTTAAAATTTGAGCATGGCAGAAGTTCTCTGTCTTTTAAAAAAAAAAGTAATTTTTGTCTTTGTTCTACACTCTCTCCTCTCTCCTTTCCCCCCCCCCCAATTTTCATTGATGGGGAAGTTTCATTTCCTTTATTTATATATTTTTAGTGTATGTGTGTTTGGGGGGGCATGAGGGTGGATAGGAAGGAAGTCTGTGTTCTAGTTTTTATATTTAAAACTAAAAAATAGCTAATGCTGGTGTGTTTAGAAATGACTTTAAATACATTTCCCCCAGTAAACCAAAAATTCTGCTGGTGAATAGTGAATATTTATAGGGGATTGAGGGGTTTCACAACACTTCTGTGTGGATGGGGGTCCTGTCTGAGTTCCAGTTGTACTAGCAGAAAAGTGTTTTTCCCAGTACTGTCATGTTTCACATGCCAAATCAGAACTAGAAGTGCATTTTCCTGGAAGGATCTCTATTTACACTTGGAGGGTTATGCCAATTACAGCTACGTTAGGGGTTTGTTGTTTTTTTTTTGTTTTTTTTTTTTTTAAATTCCATGCTTGACCTACATAGTAACTTCTTTCATTTTCTTAACAGAGCACCCACTACAATCCTGGAATGTCAGTAAGGTAAACCTACTGTCCAGTGGCTCTAATGCATATGGGTACTCTTGCAAGAGTACGATCTTAATGAATGATGTTAGAGCTTTGCATAACTTGAAATAGCCCTCTGTTCTCCAGGCAGAATTGAATACAGTTTATTGGGAAGCAGGAAATACATTATGAAGTACATTGTCCATACGTAATAATATTTTTTTCCTCAGAAGAGATCCCATGTACTTTAATTTTGAATACAGTTTTTAGATACTGCAGGTTAGGAAATACTGTATTGCAAATCTGTGAAAGTTTGAAGACATAAGATGAGGTGCTTCTAATACACATTTTGATCAGAGACTAAAAATTATTTACTCTTTTGGACACTGCAGTGGTTCATGAAGAAGGGAGGAGGTAAATGGGGTTTCTTTGGCAAGTGTCTGTAGGTGCTGGGTGTTGGAGCAGGACTGCAGCTGGCAGTGCTGCCTCCTGGACTTGTACCGCCAGTGTTTCATTCTGCTGCTACCTTGCTGTCTCTTTCTGCTGGTGGAGGTGATGTCCTAGTGGAAGATCTTGTTTGTACCAGAAAAAAACAACCCTGACTAGTAAATAGTGCTGTTGCTATTTTGTAAGCAGATTTGCTGCCTGTTTGCTCTTTTTGTGATGTTAAAATTAGCACTGTTAGCAACAATAGCAGTGTATTAAATAAAAAAATGGATGCTGACCAGACTTTACATGGTTCACAAGTATGAATACTTGGAAGACCCTACATAGCTAAACTGAGCTTTCTTTTCCCTAAAATGTAGGCTGCCAAAGCCCTGAGATATTTAGGATATTGACTTAAAGTTTCGTAAACATCTTCTCAATTGCTTCTTTTTTGGTCTGCCTCTTTCATATTTTGTTTTATCCTGAGCATGGAAGCTGGGCTTACCTTGCAGAGAGGTGGTACTGTTTGAGATGGCCCCTTGATGCTCTCAGCAAGGAGAGGGCTGCATGTTGCACTCTTTTGAGAGGCTGAAAGCATCTTCAATATCTCCTAGGCCACAGTGGGCCTCGAAATAACCCTGAGCTCTGTGGCCATTACGAAAGCTGAGCTGGAGCCTGTAGTCACCTGAACCACAAGTACACGCCATGCATAGCTCAGTGCTGAACACAGCAGTTTTATTGCTGCTTGTGCCCCTAGTATATTTGGGGGGAAATGTGTGGAAGCAGTTTAGATGTTAACTCACTGGCATGATTTTGGGGGTTTTTTTGGTTACTTTTCAAAAGCTTATATTCAGTGTTTCAGAGGAACCCTGAAGTATCTTGATAAAATGAAATGGTTAATATTCAGCCACACTGAGTGGTGCAGCTTTGCAAGAGCAGTGATGCTTTAGCCTGCCACGCAGTTCAAATTCAAGCAAAGGTCTCCCACGTGGTTGCTTGCCTGTGTCCTCCTATCTCTTTTTTGTATCTGCAATTTTAGTATATGCTTCCAGATTTTTATTCATTTCCAATCATTCTTCAAAGATAACTGGCAAAAACCAACAGGCTGGTTGTGATTTTACAGCAGTAGAAGGTAGACAACTTTGATCTTGTTAAATTAATTTTCTTCATGTGTGGGCTGAGTGTGTAGTGAGCTGATTTAGTTTTTATTGATCACTGTAAAAATGTGAATTCGGCATCACAGCAATGATAATAAACAAGTACTTGCAGTGGTATTCTAATGAGTTCCTGGCAAAAATAAGGCAGAAAATCATCTCAGAGATTGACGTGCTTTAGTGGTGAGATGCTGAACCAGGATACTTTATTTGAAAGGGTCGAGTAAAGCTGTTTGAAGTTCTGACTCTCTCTGGCAACACACTTGCTGCGAGCAGGAGCATGCCAAATGGGGCAAGATGCAGTCTTTTCATGGAGGCATTTGAGTGTCAGAAATGGCATTCTTGCCTCTGTCTGGAAGGGCTTTCACCCTCCTGATCACGCCAAGGTAAGACAGGTTGTAGGAACCTGGTATCTGCTTTGTTAGAAGGTGTCTCTGAGCACAGGCAGTGAAGCACTAATGACCTTTCCGTCCCCATCCGCAGGAATGCCCTGCAAACCATCGCCATGTGTTGTAATAAGTCTGCATGGCAAAGCATCAGGTACAGAGCGGAGGAGTGGAGAGAGTTTTCTAAATTAGCAGGCAGTTTATGTCTGGAGAAGTGAGATTCGTATTCATAACTACGTTAAACACATATTTCTGAATGTGGTAGGGGCAAATCTCCATTTAAGGTGGCAGTAGTTCCTCTAAGCCAAAATACTTGCAGAAGTATGGGCAGGCAAATTCTCTCTCATTCTTCCATTGATGCTGTGTTTCCAAGACTGGAAGAGGCTTCTCAGTTGTGGTGGTGAGCAGTGATTCTTTATATTTTTTTTTTGTCAGTTAAGCTTGTTTTATGCTGTCAGAGTTCAGTAAATTGGTATCTGAGCAGCATGGATCAATGCGAAAGTTTTGCTGCTGTCTGCATGGGTTTGATAAAATTAGAAAATGAGAGGCAAAATTTTTTTAAAGTGAGGAAAAGGTTTTTTTAGGACTATGAAATTTTGAAAGAGATGGTTTATAATGAACTTTAATACTTCTCTAGAGTTGCTGCTATTATAATAAAAGAGCATGAATAAGAGAATATGCCTTGCAGGTAAAACGAAAAAAGATTTCGCCGTTTAGATACTTGAAAACCAAAGATGCATTGCAGAGGATGAATTTTACCGTTCCTGTATTGCTTGTAGTAAAAAGTTAGTCTTTGAAGTTGAAAACAGCTTTAGATATAAAGAAATAATACACCTGAAAAGGGAGGTGCACAGAAAAAAGACATTGGATTAAGTACTGTTTTGCTAATGAAAAGAATGTAAGTTAAGCCAAATGTGGTTGCCTGCATAGTAAGGTACTGCTAACATGAGTGGGAATGATAAAATAAGGTCTTAGCAGACTTTTATTTCAACGATTTCCAACTTTCAGAAGTTTCAATCTGGACGTTGCATGCACATACATAAACGATAGACTAATACCACAGAATTACTCTAATTTATGAAAGGAGCAATGCTTTGATGCTGGAAGTCTGTCAGCATACGATCCCTAGGCTAACTACTTGATCGTTAGTTAAAGTAGGGGTTCATTAAAATAACATGGGCTCATCTGGTTTTAAAGGCCACCTCTCAGCCAGCAGGCGATGGTCCAAAACTAATAAGGTTGCAGTGCAGACATTATATGGGAATGGCACATAGATTACTGCATAAAGCTGGCTGATGGGAAGGCTTCCGTTGGATTGCGTGCTCAGTATTGGACCAGCTTTTTCAATTTTTAGTCATCTGTAGCAATGCCTGCTCTTCTTATAGTCAGTTGAACTACCTGTGTGACTGTTTGAAAGAAGGTGCAGGGTTGGGTCTGTGTGTGACTGCAGCTCCTTCTTGTGATTATTTTACTCTGTAATAATTGTATTCTTCTAGTTGAAGTATCGTAATTACAAAGTGGGTGATGGGCTTCAGTTATGTAAGGAAAATCCTTACATTTAAGCCCCACGCTATCCCTAGCATAAACAGCTCTTTTCTTTTTTTCTTTTTTTTTTTTTTTCCAGGTAGAACTTTTGCTTTCAGGTTATTTCTGGAAAATCCAAACTGCTAATTATGTAAATTGCAAGAAATGAAAAAAGAGAACAAAAGAGTGGGGCGTCTTATTTTAGGCTTCGGCAAATGCAAAGTCATACGTGGCCATTACAGCTATCTAGAATATGTACCTGCATTGTTCTGCTACTGCTTTTGTTACCAGTAAAACTTAAACTGGGCATTTCTCGCAGGCTTTGTACGTGAGATTGCCAAATGTGGGAACCGGGAAGTTTTTCCAGTAGCAGGGTCAGCTTGTGCCCCCTGGAGAGTCCCTCCCTGCAGGGCTCCTTCCTTGCATACACAGAAGTTTCTTGCTGAAAGAAAATGTAGGGCTTTCTTTTTTTGGTCTGTTTGTTGTTATGCTGTTGTGTAGGCAAGCGTGCGCTTTCTTAGGGCAGTCCTCTACAAGAGCAGCAAGCTTTTGTACCTGCACCTTTTGCCTGTTCAGGCAGTAAGAAGTTCTCCTTGAATGGAGGAAAGGCAGATTTCAGACCTGCCTGCCGATCAGAGAGAGAGGAGAATGGAAGAAGTGGTGTTTGAGTGAATGAACAAACTTTCAAGCTGACTCAGTGATACACGTACAGGGTGCTCTGTAGGGATTAGTCACCAACTTACGGTAAATCTGTGTGGTGCTTGGTGGGGATGTGTCTCCATGAAGCTGTGCTTAGCCAGCTTTGTAGACTGAGAATGCAGGTAAATGTTATTTCCACAGTATTTTCCCAGTGAACGACAACAACAAAACCCAGTGAAAATCAAAGACTTGTAAATTACTAAGCTAAAGGCAAAAAAAATCTTTTGGTTATCTCATGGTGCTGCTATCTTCATCTGTGAAACTAGTAGGAAAATGAATAAATTATGCAACAACCTTTTTTTTTACTGTTTGGAAACCTGCGCTTACATGTTATTAGTACTGTTCTACCCTGTTCTGTGCAGGTTGGTTTTATCTGGGGTTGTTTTTCTTCCAGTAGGTAGGGTTCAAGCTGCATTTGTGTAAAACACCAATTTACAGGATGGCAACAGAATAACACTTACAGGGAAGGATATTCATCTGTTGAAAACACTATTTTCATTTGCCAAACAGAAATTTCAGGAAAATTACCCTCCAGGCTGAATTTTCTCATAAATGTTCTCAAGTTCTGAAATTATTTAGTAGTGTAATAGGTAAGCACAGCACTTATAGCAGAGTTCCTATTAAGAAGTCACTTTTTTGGGGGGAGAAAGCGGGGGGGTTATTTTTTAAAAGTTACTATTTTTAAAAAATGGTAAAATTATTCTACAGCATTTCCTGAGTTACCCAAATTTAATGAGTTTATTTTTTGTACTTTCAGATTGTTCTTTCAGCAGTTTCTTCTGTTTGGCTGAAGGGGTTTTTTTTAATTGTTGTTAATTTAGCTGAGCATCTTTCATAATTCTAAGATGCCCTTTCTCTCTGATTTTCTGACCTGTTTTGCTTGGCTTGTTTAATCTGTCCTTAGAGAACAGTTAATTTCAGCCATAATCGTACCAAAAAATCCTTTAGAGCTGTTAGAGCAAGGGTTTTTTTTTTTTTTAATACTTTGTTTAAAATTACTTCCTCCAAAATAAAAAAAAACCCAAACCAAACATCTTGTTGAAGAGTGAGAACCCGACTGTGCTGGCACTGCTGGGTGGGACGGTGCTGAGGGTGCGTGCCTGTACAAGTGGTTTGGCTCACTGCTCTCCCAGAGAGCTGATCCTGTCGAAGGCTTCGAGTCCTCTGAAGAGCAGGAGCGAAGGCTGAAAGCGTTATTAAGTTTTGGGGTTATCTCACACTGTTTGTTTGAAATGGAGGCCAAGCAATTTACATATCTCTGTATCTTGGATCTGAAAAAAACATTATTTTTTTTAATTTTTTTTTTCTCTAGCCTATGTGTGGAAATGACATCACAGCTTACATCAGCCATGCTAAATTCAGAGTTTTTTTCTCCTCCCTCTTGAGTTATTAACTGAGCATTAGCTCTGTGCTGCGAATCTTCCTTTGCTGACTGTGGCACTTGATAACTTCATCATAAATGCTCTGAATTTTGTGCGACGAAGAGAGATGAAGATCTGGTGTAAAGCCTTTTGAAACTGGTGGGAATGTAGCTCGTTTCCTTGCTGTGCCTGCAGCCAGACTGGGTGACCCCCTTATGCCACGTCGTTCCCAGGATCCCTGCTGCAGCGGAAGCAGCTGAAGGACGGCACTGTGCCTTTTGGCACTTCTGGTGACCAAGTCAGGAGATTGCTGTGGCACGTCGTTGGGTAGGTTATGTCCCCTCAGCCCTGCAGGTCAAAACCTGCCCTTGTGAGACTGAGTAGGTTTTGAACTAAAGCTCTTACATTGTGGCTGAATGTCCCACGTGCAAAGCTGAGCTCTGTGGCAAAAAACAGAGAGCTCCTCATCTCTTCCAGAAATATCCAGGTTTTGAAGCTGCCCTTCTGGGGTTGATGTACGGCTACAGCTGTAGCAAAGTGTGAAATGGAGGCATGGGGGTTTCCTGTGAGAGCCTGAGGAGCTGGGAGGAGGGAGACAGAAATCAAATTAAAATTGACATTTTGAGAAGTTGATTGCTGTGTTTTTTAATCATAAAGCAATTTTTAAAGTAAATCGCTTCCCAGAGGAAAAATAAATACATTAAGAAAAGGGAGAAATGTGATGTTGAATTTGTGCATTTGAGTGCAGCAGACGTGATAGTGTGCTGGTGGTGGTACCTATGTGCACAGAGACAAAGCAAAAGGACGACCATCATTCTGACTCTCCCGCTAAATTCCCAGCCATAATGTCCTATATGTAGAGCATTTTAATTTATCTTTGCTATTTTGGCAGGGCTGAGGCTGTGGGGATGGGACTCATCCCAATAACTTAAAAAAACCCCAAAAAACACAGCAAAACAAACTCACCTGACACTTCAGTGGATGTGGAGAGATTTCCCTTCTTGATATGTGTCTCATCAGCGGCCCTCTGCCCTGGGAGAAAGGCAAAGAGGCCTCCAGGCACTTCTGGCAGGAAGACTTGCTCTAACAGCTTTGGATTGGGCTCCTTGCATGTGAAAGTTACCGATACCTATTCACACACTTGGTATTTTTTTACATCTTTTCTTCTGCCGTAGTCAAGAGCAAGAGGATGCCAGGGGAAGGGCTGCGGGATGTGCTGGGAGGGCACGTGTCGGTGTAACCCCGCGTGTTTGAGCGGTCAGTGCTCACACACGCCACGGAGCTGGTGCAATTACTTGTCTCTTTTAGAGCGTGCGAGGAGCACTTCATTGCTGCGGTTAGTTGTATAGCCATATGCTATTTTTTTTTCTTGCATATGTTCTCTGATAATTGTCAGTAGCAGGTGCCTGCGAGCCAAGGCGGAGCGGTATTTAAAAATCAGATGCTTAATGGGATTAACGAATTGTGGGAGTTAAGCACCAGCAAAAAGGCCAGGTTGAAGGCATTGGCCTCTGAAGGTCATGTTCCTTGCAGAGCAACAGCATGGTTGATAGCAGTGCTGGTCCTTCAGCTTCACCATCCAGTTGTAGAGATGTGACTTTCAAGTAGTCAAGAGGTCTGGTTTTGGGTCTGTGTATGTGGTTAGGTTAGTCAGGGTAAACACAAAGTCCCTTCTGATGTGTGTCCTAAGCCGTAGGAACAGAACTGGACACGCGTTGCACCCCCGCTTGGTGACCTAGATGGTACAGTGTTAGTTGGAGATGTGACATGAATCTCTAGTCTGGCAGACTCCCACTCTTTGAACCTGCCTTTCCCTCTGTGTTTGTCAAGCATCCTGAGCTGTTCAGGTTGCATAACTGGTTGCTGTTACATTGTATGTGTGTGCATTGGGTCCTCATGGATCACTGCTGCGATAGTAATTGCTGATGTTGCATCTCCTTCCATCATCTAAGAAACAACCACCAAGAGGAGGATCTGGGGAGACTTGTAGTTGCTCTGGACTTAGAATGATGCAGCTGTGTCCACTGAAAATCATTTTGGGGCACTGCATGACCAGAGTCTCCCAGTATCCATGATATTGCTTTCACATCATCTTCACATTTCCACAAATAGCTCTCTGAATTACCACTCCTTCTGTGTTTCAGTTGGGGGGAACTTAGAGCTGGGTGTAACAGATGTCTAGGTGACCAACAATTCAGAAGTATCTTGTATTTCAAAGTGTCAGGAAAGACATAATGCTCCTAACATCCTTTTGGGGGGGAGGGGGGGATTGTTGGTTTGGGGTTTTTTTTCTTCATTTCTGGTAAAGAACTAGTAAAATATAGAGCACATATGGAAATGGCAGACGTTGTTGGGTTTTTGAATTTTTTTTGTTGTCCTTGTTTCTAAAATTAAGCACACAGGAGTTTGTGAGATCTTGCAAAGAATTTAAATCATATTGCACAGTCATGTGTTCAAGGAATCTTTTTAATCTAGTCACATACGTAGTGAACAGATCCAGATTTTAAAAAATACATTGCAGTAAGGAGAGATAAACCAAACAGGATAAAGACAAAAGACTGCTAAATATTTTTGACTCTACTTACCTAGTTTAATTTGCTGCCAGTATTCTGTTTCCTTTTTGTTTGGTTGTCCTTCATGTTCTTCCTATGTAAGAAAGAAACCTGTGGTATGAGCTGTTCTGCTTATTCCTTGCATAATGCTGGCAACTGAGAATTGGATCACACGACTAAAGTCTCTGTGTCAGAAAACTAACAGTTTCTCCTTCCTGTGGGTGGGCATCCATGCACAGGGGTTGTAAGCTTTTATTCTGCCATGGTGTGTTTCTGTAGTATGTTTCTGAGCTGGATTGTAGGAGGAGGAGTGATATCGCAGCTTGACCACAAGTGCACTTGGCAGTGCTCACATGGGCAGAGCTGGTTGCAGAATTCGGGTCAGCGGGACAGTATCCTGGTGAGCTGTCTGGCACAGGACCCTCTAAGACCGACTAACTGTATTAATTTACCCTAATTCTTGCTATATATACCATAAAAAACTTTCTTGGATGTTTTTTCTTCTGCATCTGCACCATGTCGGCCTTGGACTACTACAAAACCTTTGAAATAATTTTAATGGCATGTCCTACACCTCTTCAGAGCGTGAGCTATTCAAGTCAGACACACTGAAGTTAAGTTTAGGCTTTGTAACTGGAAGAGGTGTACAGCACATCATACAACTGTATGTGACATTGTTTTACTTGTTTCTCACGATAAATTTAATGAGGGAGTCTTGGGAGATACATATATATACACACATGCACAAGGCAGGTCTGAAAGCAGTGAACACAGGCATATATGCATTGTGTTGTAATTGTTTTCTCTTGGGGGTTTTGTTGTTGTTGTCCCTTTCACAAACTGTGAACCCGTAATTTTTCATGTGCTGTTCTTTGGCCCTCTCCGCCAGAGAGGCTCAATCTATCATGTTAAAAGAAATCAATAAAAAATCTAGAGGTTTATTTATAAAGTAGAGCATGGAGAGAGGGTGCAAAAATTCCATTAAGATGGCAGTTTAGCACTAGCTACATCTCTTTGGGACTAAACTCCAGTATTTTAAACTATTAAAATTGTTACAAGAGTGCTTTTAAAGTACCACAAATCACAGTAAAGCTTTCTAGGTGAAACTTGCCTTTATATAGTGCACTAGAATTTAGCTTATATATGTTTTTGGAGTGTCTGATGCTGCCCTCAAACACCATTTTAGCATCCATTTTAGAGCTTTATTATAGTTAATAATCTTACAGGTTTATCCTCAAGGGGAAATAAGTGAATGTAAGAAGTCAGAATTTATTTTCCTTCAGAAATGTGAGTGTATGTATGTCTTTGTGCAGATGCAGCTCTGAGAAAATTAATTATTTCTGAGAAGTCTATAGGCTTCTAATGTAATTCATCAGGATTGCCTGGCTTGGCATGTGCTACTTGGTTACAGGAACTTATAAATTCAGGCAGCTGTGGGCTATTTTATGACATAGCAGTTTTCACCAGTGATGTGATGCTCATCTACTCCATGTTTTCTATCCAAAGAAATAAATGTGTCCATCTGCTCATAAATATGATGCTGGAAAGTTTATGGGATAGTGTCTGTGATGAACTTCTCAAATATCAGCAGTGTATCTGAAGTGTAAGCTTTGCCTCCGCTCAGCATGTTTTTGAATTTTTTTGATAGCTGAGGAAGATTGATCTTGAAACTATTGAGTTTAAAATGCAATGGCAGTGTATAGTTTTGTGTTGTACCATCGTCTGTCCTGGGCTAAAATTGTTTCTAGTGGAAATGCCCTTTATTTACTTCCAAATATACCCAGGAAAAAATGGTGAACTCTTATTCAGGCCAAAAGTAGGCTTCTCCTTCTCCAGGAGACAGTGCAGGCTGTTGGAGAGCATGGCTCTTGGTAGGGGCTGTGGGAGCAGGCTACATAAATGAACATGGCAGAAGGCAAATGAGAAACTCCAACTCGCCAAACATTTGTGTGTGGTAAAAATATGCACCCTGTCACACAGTCATGTCCATGCATACAACTCAGTAACCTCATTCATCATTCCTGCATTGTTCATCAGTTTTTCCTTTTCTTACTGACCCACAGCCTATTTCTAGCTTACTTCTTGCTGTTGATTGTGAACAATCTCCTCCTGCCTTGCTATGTGGAGTAATGATCCCAGCAAGCTTAAAAAAAGCAAAGCTATTAACACTGCCCTTTCACTGTTAATTAACACCTGAAGTTTCAGAAAAAGGGCTCTAACCTGTGTAGTTTCTGTCCTCCTAGCGAGATTTTCCTGCTAGGGCAGTTTGGGGCACAGTGGTGCCCTACTTTCCCCATGGCGGGAAGAAGGCATTTCTGTGGGTTTTGCCATGGTGAGGAGGTGGTGTGTTTTAGGATGTTGTGATGACCCTGCCGAGTTAAACAGCTGTCATGTAGCTGCTGGTGGCTGGGAAGGATTGTCCCCCTCCAAGTCTGATCCTTTATAAGTTTGAGGTCTGATTTTCATAAGAACAGCTGTCTGAGACAATTAAGTCACTATTTAACCAAACTGGCAAAACCACGTATCTTTGGCTTCAAGGAGTTTTCCCCACCAGGTCTGTTGGTGTTACCCTTTCTCAAGGTGACGTGTGAATACCTGCACTGGCCCTCTCCTGTGCTTGGGGTTGAGCCCACAGTAAGTGGGGGAGGACTCTCTCAGCTTTCTAATGCTTATGACAGAAGGGAGGAAGTGGTAGATACCAATCTTGCCCTCTCATGCAGCCTTCCACACGCATCTTGCTGGTGGCCACCCAGAGTGTCCCCCTAGAGATGCTGCGCTACCATGACTAATTTCCTGGCTTTTAATTTGAAAATGCAGTTATCAAAGTTGTGCCGAGTTCCAGCTTTTGTTGTATATGAAAACCTAGAAAGCGTACTTCTGGGAAGAGGCGTTGGAGATTGGTTAGGTTTTGGGTATTTCTGGTCATTGGAAGATCGGAAGGGGATTAGTCAGTGTTGAGGACTTGAATAATTTAGTTGGTGTACCTTGGTTTCAAAGTGAAGACTGAGTGCGTTGGAAGTAGTAGATGCAAACTCTGTCAGATACAAAGACTAATCAAGGCTGTGATCATTAGAGATTTATACCATCACTTGTAATGTCATAAAAGCTGGATCTGATTGGTGAGATAATCAACCTGTGTAAGAAACAGGTTACCTTTCTTCTGTTGTTTATACAAATACTTTCGTTCATAGTATTTTGTGGACAGCAGTATTTAATGACCATGAATGTTAGACATAAATGTTAGTTAAACTTCCTTGGGAAATATTTTAACTAATAAATGCACAAGCATGTGAATCTAGTAAATTCTTTATGCATTGTTTTCCCAGCTATAAAAATGTTCCAGTTAAGGGAAATAAGTTTTCTTAGTAAGTAAACATTCCTCTTAAGGAGAAGATTCTGTGTTTTCTTGTGTGTTTTTCATTCAGGATATGTGTCTGTGTTTTAAAGAAGAGTGCTAAGTGAATAAAAATCCTTGCTTGAAGTATTGGTGAGTTGGTAATGCGAGGTCAGATATTTGTATTACTTATATGGCTACTTGTTTAAAAACAAACAAATTCTAATATGCATTTCATGTATATAAACAACTACAGATGTTGTAAAATGCAAAGCACAGAGTGGGATAACAGAAGTAAGCTTTAAATGTAGATGCACTGAATTAACTGAGACGCCTGGGGAAGCAAATTTAGAAAAACAGGTATTGAGATGGCTCCTTTCTTTATTTGAGCAATTCAAATGTCAGAAATTGTCTAGAAGGAGATTTTTATGGCTTGTACAGTTTCAATATCTGAAAGCCGTTTTTTTTACCAGATTTTGCATTTATTGTCGGAGCTATGAATAACTGCAGAACAGTTTTGCTGGGCTTCATGGAGTTTTCGCAGATCAGTATCAGCCCAAGAGCTCTCAGGGTCTGGCCTCACTTCCTCCTTGGCTGGAAGAGCCAACCCAGTTCTTAAAAACTGTGGCAAAACTAGCTTGGCGTTAAGCTTAGACAAATTGGTTAATTACAGGCTTTTTTGTTTTGTTTTTAATTAAAAGATATCTTTTTCAGACAGTTTCCTGGGAATGCTGGGAGAAATGGTTAACTGAGTGGTTTCCCATTACCAGTTTTAGTCCCAGCATTTGAAAAAGCAAAATACAGCATCCCCCCCTGCCCCAGTCTCTCAGAAGCTCACTAGACAGACAGCGTCGCTCTCCAAGGGCCACCCCAGCCTGAGNTTTTTTTACCAGATTTTGCATTTATTGTCGGAGCTATGAATAACTGCAGAACAGTTTTGCTGGGCTTCATGGAGTTTTCGCAGATCAGTATCAGCCCAAGAGCTCTCAGGGTCTGGCCTCACTTCCTCCTTGGCTGGAAGAGCCAACCCAGTTCTTAAAAACTGTGGCAAAACTAGCTTGGCGTTAAGCTTAGACAAATTGGTTAATTACAGGCTTTTTTGTTTTGTTTTTAATTAAAAGATATCTTTTTCAGACAGTTTCCTGGGAATGCTGGGAGAAATGGTTAACTAAGTGGTTTCCCATTACCAGTTTTAGTCCCAGCATTTGAAAAAGCAAAATACAGCATCCCCCCCTGCCCCAGTCTCTCAGAAGCTCACTAGACAGACAGCGTCGCTCTCCAAGGGCCACCCCAGCCTGAGCCCCCCTGAGGGAAATGTGGAGCACAGAAAGCTTAGCAGTTTGGTAAATGAAGGAAAGGGGAAAGTAAAGTTCTTGCTGTTGCAGTGTGGAAATCAAGAGAGAAATAACAGGGCTGGCTGTATGTTAGCCTAAAAATAAAGGTTAGGAAGTTCCTTGGATAGTATGAACTCAGCTTTTTTGCAGGGAACTGCTTTTAGATTGCCTGGCTCTTTAGGAATTGGTTGATAAATTTTAATTTTAGCAAAAAATGAGTCAGTTGGTTACCTAAAATAACATTTTCGTTAATGCCTTGCCCGAGTATAAAACATTTGAAATTTAAAAAAAAAAAAAAAAACCAAACTTTTTTTTTTTTTTATTTCTTCAGTCTTTAAAATTGTCTCTATGATCTGACAGCAAGCTGTGAAATGGTTGTGACACTCACTATCTTGACTTAAGCCCTGTATCAAGACTCCATGCCAGGGAGTGCAATCATGCGATAAGCAGAGTAGTCAAACACATCTTAATTGCTGCATACTCCATTTAGTTGCTTTCTAGGGCCTTCTCCTCATGGAGTTTTGCAGGATCAGGACCGTGAATTAGCTTCTCCATACACTGCTCGTGACCCTTGACTGAACGGGGTAAAGGAAAAAAAAGATAGACTGTGTACTCACAGAGACATAGCAAATAAGAGGACAGTTCACCTTTTATTTCAGCTTCCGGAAGTGCAACTTTTATTGAATTGCTGTTGAGGGAGGCTTGGTGAGATGTAAAACGGACCTGTTCTGACTTCCTCCAGGGATCCCAGCACTGACGTGCTGTGGTGCTTGTCCTGTGTTTCTTGGGTTAAGAAAAGTGAAGCGAGGCAGCAGGAAGCAAGGATGTAAACTTCTCAGAAGCAGCAGGGAAATAATGACATCACTGTTTTTCAAACTTTGAGCAATCTTAAAGTTCTAGAGCTGTTTTCATCATATCTGTTTCATGAAGAAAAATGTGTATTTTTCATAGCGCTTGATGTGATCGTATTCGTAACTTTTTAAAGTGCTGGCATTTATAGACATGGCAACTGCTTTGAAATAGTGTTTCTTTTATTACAGACCTGATTAGTTGGGAGAGAATGGGAATTAGAAATTTTTATAACAAGTACTGGCAGTATCTCACGCCCCCCTTTAAATATCTTCTGCTTTTATTTCTTTTTATTTGAAGTCACTATGTGAGGTGCATGTTATCCACTGAAATAGAAGTACATGAGGCAGTTGGAATTCAGCATTTTTGTGAAGTAATCTGTTTCAGCAAAAAAAGGGCTGTGAAACTTTTAATAAAAAGTAAAGAAAAAAGTTCTGAAAGTTTCTGACTCTGGAAACCCACTTTTTTCTTGTGAAAGTTTTACCTGTTGGTGTAATTCTTTAAGGTTGTACTGCTTTTGAAAAAAATGATGCTGAATGAGTATCATGGGATAATACAGAAGCCTTTGTAGGATGTTCACTGACCTACCTAAGAAACCCAAGAGAGATAATTACAACCTTTGGTAGTCTACATGTAAATGCATTTTGCAAATGATTTTCCATGCAAAAAATGCAAACCAGTTACATTTTGGAATCTGTACGTATGTGGAAAATGGACTGTAAAAGAGATGCCTATTTCAGGCAATTTTTGATGAGTTCCAGATTAAAAAAAAATAAAATTACAGCACATTAAATTATTAGGCATCTTTAGTAGGGTGTAAGGAAGATTTACGGGGCAATGAAATATTGCTGCAACCTAATTTAGAACTTCACAAATCTGGTTTTATAGGGTTGAATTATAAGGGATACCTCATTACTTGTGGGGAAAGCTTCTTTTATTGTTATTTTTGGCACCCTGGTCTTCTCTTTGGTTGGGCTGTGCTCTGTAGAAGCTGCTTTGGGCAAGATGTCTTTTTCAAGGGAGCTGTGCAGGATGAAGTCATAATTAAGGATCACATCCTGGCAGGCCTTTCTGACCACGTGTGGTTGCTGATTTCAAGTTAAATGCTTGCAGTCCTCACTGCTCCTCTCGGTCAGAAATGTAATTTTTCTTAAAAGCACAGAATTGTACTTCATTGTCAGATACTCCTTACTGATAGTGAACATCACATACTGTATATACAGTAGCAGTAGTTATAAAAAATTTAGCTACACCAAAATTGCATATGTGCTGCCTTTTTTTTAATCCTCTCTTCCTTTCTTCTGCAAGCAGGCCTCTTGATTGCATAAGGGCATGCTTTGAGCTTAAAGTAAGAGACAATTTATGTGGAGTATGACCTGGCATTATGGCTTGTAGCAGTAAATAGAGAACATTAAAAAAAACACCAAAACCCCATTATTTTTTCTGTTTAGGAAGTCTATGAAAAATTTGGGGTAGCAAATACTTTGATCCTCTTTTGAGACTGCTGACAGTATTCTTACAGTGCTGTTTACAGGTTCTCAGTTGAGAAAAAAACCTGGAAACTAAGTTTGTGCATTGAACTAAACTAAAGAGGAAATTTTACCTGGAAATAGTATTTCTTCATGGGGTAATACCAAGTTTCTTGTGTGCAGTGTTTGCCCTGCTGCACTGACATGCAGAGTGATTGATCTTAAGCAAATTGCACACACGTGTAACTACAGCCATCTACGTGCACATATAGGAGCATGTGACAAAGGAAAACAAAATCACAGGCTTTGAGTTCAGGCAGTCAATCTTTGAGGGACCTTTTCTCCTCATTTCTGTGAGAAAGAAGTCTCAGCTTCTCCCAGTGCTGTGTGTTCCCTGACCCTGTGGCTCCACAAGTGTGCTTTCTGAGGTGGTGTGCCTACCACACAGGAGGAGTAAGGCATTGCTGGATGGCTTATGTGCTCAGGTATAAGTAGTAGAGGAAGTGTTTACATTTAGGAGACTCTCATATTGAATACTTAAATGACTTACTGGTAAGCACAGCTTCAAAAGTTTAAGGAGAGTCGCAGTTTGGTGTGTGTTGAATGTGCTCTATGTTATGCACTTAGCTTCAACTATAAACCATTTTCTGAGTTTTAGTGACTCTGATGTTTAGTCTTTGCCCCCCCCCGTTTAGACATTAGTAGCCAAGTGTTTTGCCTCTGTATGTAGCCTTAAGTTGCACTTTTTTCTGATGTAGTCATCAGATCAAATTATTTATAAAATGAGGACATCCTTTTGGACTTCATGTGTAAACAGTCTTAAATATGTGCACAGGCAGAGAGATTCTTTTCTGTTTATCCACAGTTGAAGGCTAAACATTAATAAATGCTAACAATAAATAGTGGGGTTTTTTCCCCCCTCGTTCTTCACTGAAGTTTTCCCTTTAAGGTTCAAATTCCTTCTCTAGATTACCCAAAGAACTTTCCCCTTGCCCTTGATTAAGATACTGGTTGCAGTATGTCTCTGCTACAGTGATTATTGTGAGCTGGAGTAAGCAAATGGTTCCTCTGGAGTGGTTCCTGCTGGACAGGTATTAATGTAATCAAAACCACGTCTGCAATGCTGGCACGTGTGTTTCAGGGTAGGATCTACTACCTTCAGGCAGTATGGTGGCTCCAGGACTCTTAATTCTGGAATTACCAGTGAGAACTGGAAACATGCCACCAGCTCACCAGAGTACCATTTAAAATTTCCTTAGAGCCAAGTTGATCTTGGGCTTGGCTTATTTCTAAGACATCTCAATAGGCGACAAATTTGTAGTATGGATTTGGGCTTGGTGGGGAGGGATTCTCAGTAAAGATCAGAGGTGACTTATGATGTCTCAAAGTGCTGCAGCAGAGAGACTCTCCTTTTGCTCTCTCTGCTTTTTGAATATGATGTGCTGGAGACCTGGGAGGTGCCCGTCCAAGAGGCTGCCTTCAGCTGGAAGGGGAGATGGAAAAGCAAGCTGTAAAATGGGGTTTGAGAAACATTCATCTTGCACAGGTTTTAAAGGTACCTACTGCTGCCAGAGTAACTTCATTTGTGTGTTTGTTTCAGCTTTCTGGCTTTTGTTTTTTGCCTATTTTAACAAAACTTCAAACATCCTCTTAGCCAATGACAGCAAGGTTTGCAAATCAAAACCAAATCTGAGCATAGCACTACACTTGAGTGAGCTGTGCTAATCTAAGACAAGCTTCTGTTTCCTGCTTGGAGCTTCTCCCCCATGCTCTTGTTTGGCACATGTACAGCACTGTGCGCTGACAGGCACCTTTGAGGCACAGATCAGTTAAAGAAGTGTCTGTGGTGGCAACTGCTCCAAGCTCGGTATTTCATGGGCTTATTGGCTACCTACTCGTGGTTAGGAAGTAGGTGTTTGGAGTCATGTAGGCTAGAGAGAAGTCCTACATTTGTGAATTAACGTCTGTAATGGAGTGGTGTCAGGTCCTTTTTGTGTTCTTAGCATCAGACGAAAAGCTTAATGTGCCAATGGAAGTATTTCCCATAAGAAGTCAGAGTGCAAGCAATGTATGAGCAGAGTATTTTAGGCAGCGAATATGTTGAACTGACAGAGTCCTGCATAGCCCAGCGCTGTGGTTTGCATAAAAGCAGCCCCTTAAAGACCCTGTGGTCTCATGTTCTATCAGCAACTCTATGACTGACTTTCACTTTCCCTACAGTAAGAGAAGAGATAGAGAAGAGAATTTGCCATCAGTTTTCTTTCCCTGCGTTTTTCCAGACAGTTTGGCCTCAACAAATTGTACAGCCTCCCTCTTGTCTGCGTGGGAGAGTACAGACTGCTGCTGGCGGCAAGGAGGAGAGATTTAACATTCATCTGTTCCCTCCCCGCTCGCTCTTCCATCCCGTGGGCATGGGAGACTTATGAATGTTCCGCTCCTTTGGGGTGCGTTTCTACTCATTGCCCTGATGGGAAGACCACAGAGACGCTGGTAAGGTTGTGCAAGTTTCACATTGCTGATTAAACAGGCATATGAAGAAGCCAAAAGCAGTGTCTCCCTAGAAGAGGTCAGAGAGGAAGGTGGAAGGACTGGTATAAGCCTAAGGTTGCTCGCTTGTTCAGAGATCTCCTTTTCCAGAGTCTGTGCACATGGGGGCTTAATGCAAAGTCTGCCTCCTCACTTGGGTCTTCCATGAAAAGTGTGTTTTGACACACTTTGAAAAGTCTGTTCCAACCAGAGATACTTACTTCTTTGATCTTTACTTTCTGTTTTAATGTTGCACGTATAGCCAGAAAATCTGATGGGGAATATGGGGAAAGAAATTATGGGAGACGGTTTGTTTATTTTGTTGGGTTTTTAAGGAAAGTTTTTTTTAATGTAGAATCCGAAGTTGATACTGTGTAAACATATACAGTATTAGTACATAGCAATGGTTGGTAACACTCAAATGTAAGACGAGGAGTTTTACTTTCACTTTGAGGCATTGTGAGGGACAAGGAAGGGTTTTGCAAACACATGTTTCTGAATGACCTTGCTGCAAGGGGAGCTCTCAGCTGGCGTTGTCCTTTGGTACCCATTTACCCTACCTAGGAGTCAGGTACCACGGTGGGTGCACACCATGAGGGCTGATGTATCTGCTTGCTCCTGATTCCGTCTGCACAGCACCAGCCTGCCTCTGCAGGAACAGCAATGGCCTCGTTGTCCCCAGCACCTCCTGCTGCTGCCAAATTAAAGGGTCTCTCTCAAGTAAGAGCCAGGTATTCTTTCCCCTGCTGCTCCCCATCCTAAATGGGGAATGCTTGATAGTCAGCATTTGCTAATTTAGGACTGTGGAAGGTTTGTTCTTGATGAAGTGCAGCTAGGAGGTCTTGCTCCTCGTTCAGTTAGTAGTTCCTGCAGGAAAGAAGGCAGCAGGCCTCTTCCCATCATTTCCAGTGCTAGCCACTGCCTAGTGGGATGTGGTGAGCCAAGTGCCACTGCCATGGTGGCCTGGAGGTGATGGATCTGCCAGTGTGGATGGTGGTTGTGAGAACCACAGAATCTGGGGAGCCTTACGAGTGGGCAACCACCATCTTGCATGAGGTGGTGGAAGAGTACAAATGGGGTAATTTTTGGAAAGATACAGTGAAGATTTTACCTGGGGTAGTATGTGTATTGCTTACAGTGGCAGGGAATTTCTACAGAGCTTGTTTGAACTTCTGGAAGGATGTTGCTAACAGTCATCAAGTGTGGTGAGGTCAGTACAAGAAGAACAAAACCTCCCATTCAGATAAAAGCAGGGAAAGGGAAACACTGCCACGTGTGTGACTGGTTCAGGCTAAACTGGTCCGTGCAGTAATTTGTGCAGCTCTCCAGAAACATACTATGGGTTTGAGCTTCCCAGCTCAGACAGGTCTACGTTCATGTTCCAGGCTTTGGGAAAGCAGGAACGTCACCATCTGTGTCCTACTTCATTTGAAAAAGAAAATTTAAAAAAATCTTGAATGCCAGCCATCTGCTGATACCGCATCCAAACTTTATCCCTGTATCTGAGGGCAGAGGAGGAAGATGGTTTCTTGAGGAGAGGCACTCTTTAAAGAGAAAGAGCTGCCTGTACCTGGGGTGCTCCTGGATCCAGAAACCGTCAGAGGAGCACGTGCAGAATGGCTTGGCATCTCAGTCCAGCCACCTTCTGTAGTACTGAAACAGTCTGGCCTAGAGAGTGAATCTGAATCCCATCCTGCTGACAGTCTGCAACACTTGGTTTATGGATTATTAAGAGGGGATTTGAGCATTTCTGTGAAGTGGATGCACAGTGATGGATGGTTAAGAGGCACCATATTTATGTTTGACACAAGAAGATAAGTCACTTTCTCCTTGTAGCCTGGTCATTGGGCATAATGTTATTTCAGAAATACATTGGGTTGTGTTTTGCTACAAGCTGGCTACAAAAATAGGCCCACAGTCTCAGTGGGAGCTAATACGAGCCCTTGGCTGGACACAGGGCAACAGCAGACTTGCTTCTCTTAAATTCTTATAACAGATCTCCCCCAGCAAATGCCCATTGACTTTTGATTTGGTTATGAAGGTGCTTTTTCTGAAGTCAGCATGTAATTTTTCTATCTTGTATTTCTCTTCTCCTCTGTATTATAGCAGCCAAGTGCTGCTTCTGTCCTGATAGCTCTGTGTGAATGTGAACACAAGTATGGCAGTAAAGAGTTAAAAAAAAATCCATTAATTAAAATATTTACATTGGAAGCTGCAAAACATTTACTCTTTGAGTAAAACAAACTTCCCCATTGTTCTTGTATGATTGCTACAGTTGCTCTGAAAATAGCCAGGAAGAGGTTGTGCTCTGAGGAATTTTACTGGGTTGGCAGGGGAATAGGAGGTTAGGGTACTGAAGTGGGCCCTTGGTCAGTGGCTCTCTTTTGTTCATATCTTTCTGTAACATGGTCAGAAGATCTCTTCTTCCTAAGGAAAAAACCGAAAAAACTAACCAAACAAATTTTAAAAAAAACTCAAACCTCGTAGTGGTGTAACTGTGTTGTCATATTATTCTCTGGTAAAAAAAATTAACTATCATCAGTAGAATCTGAGAAAATGGTATTTACAGGATGAAAGGTTTATTTTTTAGCACGTAGTGTGTACTAGTGCACACTCAGGGGAAAAAGGAAGCACCGTGTAGCTGGCAATTTGGACCCTGGCTGGAGACCCGCATGCCACCATCCCCATTTTGCTGGTAGGGAAGTGGCAGTGCAGCGTGGTGAAGGATGTCACCTCTCTGTGGCACTGAGTACTTGTGGGTTCCTGCTGGGGTCTGTTGGCATCATGGCTGCTCGGTGTTGAAAGAAAACCAATTGAGGGTGCACTTGGTTTTGTACTTTAGGCACAGGGATACCTTCAGCAGCATCACTACAGGAGAGGTAGGCAAACATGAAAAATGTTTGCTTCAAATCCTTTCATTCCTGCTGTTTCCCCCCAGATAATTGGATTGAAAAATTAAGCATTGTTTGTTTGTTTTTTAAATAGTATTCTCTTGTGTGCCATTTCACCATTGCACATTTCTGACCCTTTCCAGCCTGGCACTGGACTAAGAGGCTTCTGGGCTTTGTGGGCAAGACACTGGAAGGGCTAAAAGGGTGTGAAGGGGTTGGTTTAGTTGGCTTTTTAGGTCCTTGATTCACACTTCTCACTTTAGGCAGGCTGTTAGAGCTTTTCAGGTTGCCAGATGGGAGGTCTCTCTTCTGCCCTAGTGACTCATGGACTGGCTGGATTGCAGGTCATGTCGTCTTTTCTTAATAGTGCCATGGCAAAGTGTTTGTTCAAGCTTGAGTCTATCTGGACTGTAAATTTTATTGACAATTTTAAGGTTGCAGATTTGTTGGTTAGCTGTGTGGTATCCTTTCATCTGATCCCAAGTATGCCAGACTGTGTCATGTTTACCTATATTATAAAAACACCTTGGTTGCTTGGAAAGGTTGGTTTGTAAAGGAGTTACAGTGTACTTGTTTGGGGTAGGCATCATTTAAACTTGAGCATGAGAGTTTTGTTCCATCCGTTTCTTGCATGCTTTACTGTTTTTTAAGAGAGGCTGCATGCTGACAGTTTCTTGGCCTGGAGATAAAAAGCGCTGCTTACCCAGGTTTGATAGTCTGATGGAAAATTGTCTCCACAATGTATAACACCGCTGGGATTATTTCTGGCCATTACCATTGGTCTCATTTTACAACCGTTCACATTATGTAATTTGATGCTCATTTAATTTAATGAGAGCATGCTGCAGACTTACTTATGACTCTGCAGGACAACCTCTATGCTTTGGCCACCTCTGTTAGCCCTGCCAAAGGAGGAAGAACATGTTTCTTAGGGGACATGTTACAACATCTTTAATACCTTTATTATCCACGCTTCCCAGATTGGTGCAAATGGGAGGGCGACTCGCCCGGGGCTGGAATGGCAGGAGAAGTTTAACTTACTTTTTTCTTGAACTGCTTATTAGACTTCTGTTGTAAGGTTATCAGGAGGTATTAATGGGCTTTTCCTTTTGTTGCAGATGGAATTTCATTACTTGCTGTATTTTGAATAGGACGAGGAGATGTGTCTGATAAGGTAAGAGAGAGGGTAAGATAAATATGTTCCTACACAAAATTACCACACTAGTTGGTTTTTTGGGTTGAGGATAATTTTTTTTCCCTGTCAGAACCCTGCAAATAATTGTGATAATTATTTTTAAGTTAAATCTGCCTCTTACTCTCTGAGCAGAGACCATCTCTGTTCTATACAGCTTCTGACCCAGTCCTTTCTCCTGGTGAACTGATGTACAAAGTCCACAAGACAAAAATAGGCATAAGGGTTAGCAAGATAGTCATGCTATTATTTTACAGCTTTTTTTTTTAAAGTAACAAAGGATGTAGAGAAGTTTTTCTTTAGTTTTGAGGTATTGCCTCCTCCTACATCCCCACCCCAGATACTTAAAAGTTCAAAAGATCTTCAAGCTGTTTTAACTTCTACACTTTAAAACTTGTCTTGTTGCAGTATTTTCAAATTTGGACTTTTTTTATTAGGACAGAGTTAGATATGAGTGGAAATGCTCTAGATTTGAGTTTGAAATTAGTATTTGCTGTCACTAATGTGCTGAAGGAAGCTGCAAGTTTGCCAGTCTTTTTTAATTCATTTTTTAAATAGCGTGTTTAAAAGGCAGTGTTTAGATGGATACTTTTTTCCTTTCAGTTTCTACTTCAGAGGTTTCCACTGTTAGAGAGGAGTAGATGTCTCTAAAACTCTTTAGAGTTGGGAGAACCATATTCAAACAACAAACAGCCAAGCATGAAAGTGGTATTACGTAGGGATTATCACTGTCTTTCAATGTACAAACCACAATGCAAGTATCCAGCTCTATCACTTGTGTGTTTCATTTTTGTCTCCCCCTTCTTCTGAGTTCTCTACCATCTACAGGCCTCAAAAATCTCTGTTTTCTTTTTGGCTCTTGGTTGGAAAATGTTGTGGAAACAGCTAAATGCATGATGCCATTGTATGAAGATCTGAACGAAATTACTTTTTCCTTGGATTCAGACATTTCACTCTTGTAGACACTCTTGAGTTTTTTTTGGTTTGTCAATTTGGTTTTTGTTCTTTTTTCATTTAAGTTTTATTTTCCAAGTAGAGTTAGCCTTTGGAGGGAGGCTGCTCAAGCAAGAACTGAAAATTTTAATGGCTCTTGGCACTGTGTAGAGTATGCAAGAATCAAAGACGTGGTGGCTGCCTGGGTTTTTTTTGCAAGTGCTGGACATTTTGTCCATTCAAACCACCGTCTTTTATGCCACTGTTGGATTGTGTTGTGAGTATTTTATCTAAAGGCTTACTGTCTACTCTAAGGTGGTCTCGTACGTGTATAGTTGGTAAAACACAGCTCTCCAGGTGAGAGAGCTTGCAGTCTGCAGCGCTGTTACACAAAACACCTTGCATGCATACTTCGTTTGTTATGTAAACAAGCATTTTCACTTGCACGTGTTCCAACCAGTCCTCCTGTACTCCAGAAATGGGTAATTAAAATTGCTTTCAGGACTTCTTAGAGTTTTCAGCCCAACGTGCACTGGCACCCCTCTGCACCACCCTGCTGCACCGTGGCAGCAGCACCGCTGTGGCTGGAGGCCGAGCGGTGCCCAGTGTGGCATTGCCACCAGCGTGCTTGTGTTCTTGTTGAAAAGAAGCACAGCCAGCATGGGACAGCTCAAAGTGCTCATGTTCAGGCTGCTTTGTTCAGATTCAGTTCACTGAGAAGTCTGTTCGTCCAGGGTCAAAGCAATGCTGGGGACTTGAGTGTGCATCAGCAATTGGGACGGGACAATTTGGTGAGACAACAGTTTAGTCAATTCAACTGCCGGTATTTCCTGAAGACATTATTCTCATGTATTATATATGTATTATATAGTGTACATATATTACCTTCTTTAATTTTATGTACTGCTCTCTTCTGTGGAGTAAATATTGACAAATTTGTGTGGTGTAGCATGGGCAGCTCTTGTGGCACAGCAGCTGATTGCCATTGTACTCTCTCCCAGTGCAAGTTCACTCTCTGCTTGTCTTGTAAAACAACCACTGAGAAGGCTCTGTTTCTAGCAAGTTCGGCAGCTTGAGGCCATGGCACCTCCATGACACCTCCTCTCACCACTGCTTTATTGCCAGCCCCAGGTATGTGCAAATTGTAAGCTACATCCCAGCAACTGGACTGGCTTAAAAATGAGAGTCTGTGATGAAGAAGTAGCACTTTCAACTGGCTCTCGTCTTTCACCTCTAGAAGGAGATACGCTGTCTGCATTTTGTGGGATACCTTCTCGGTGTAAAGTTCAATTCTGAGCTAGGAATGGGTGTATCTTGCTCTCCTTTCTCCGAAAAGGCTTTGTTTATCCTTTCCCCAGCAGCCTTGGGCTGGAGAAATGCTACTGTGCCACTCCTGGTCCTCCTGAGTTGCAAGAAGTGTCTGTCCCGGTCATGTTCCTTCTCAAGGCTGCAAGTGTCACTCATTCTTTCAGCTATCCCTAAATACTAAAGATTTCATCAGTGTTACTTCATTTATTTCATTTTTTAACCTTCTGCTCCTTTTCTGCATTCCCTCCCCATTTACATTTAGATTTTCATCCTTCCAGACAGTCATCTGGATTCTGCCCCAAATGTGCCCTCAGGTCTTGACTGTGCCTTCTATCAGTGTTTTCCCTTGGTTGCTTGCAGTTTTCATGGATATTTCCTGATCCATTCCCTTCTGTTTCTTCTTCTGGGAGTCAGTCTGAAGTGCTCCCATGTTTCTTGCTGCCATTGCAATTAAAGGGGTTTAGATCCCATTTAAAACAACAATAGATGGTCCAGTCTATGCAGAAATAATCTTGTTTTAGTGCTAGCCATGGTGACTTCCTTGTAATGGCTGGCTTTTGGCATCTGTTCCACTGATTACGTGACGGAGTAGAATCAAAAAATGAATAATAGCTCTTTTAATATTCCTGAAGCCTAGTGATGAAATTATGAGACTTGGCAAGCTTGCAGCAATGTTGATAGGTGCCAGACGTCTCACCCAATATTTTCTTGTCCTTCCCCCATATTTCCCTGTGCCTTTATCTTGCTTCCTTCCAAGCAACCCCGAGCCCTTGTGAATTGCAAGTCCAGTTTCGCATAAGGTCTGCCCGATAGCTCAGATCACAAATATAAAATCATTCTATAAGGCCTAATCTATTTTAAGAGGTATATTTGTGAGATAAAAATGACTTTGATCGCTGAAACAGCATTGTGTCATTTTTGAAAGGAAGTGACAAGGAAGTAAGTAACTGTTACCAGGCCTATTTTCACCCACCGTTAGCTTAGTGTCCGCAAGGTCTCTTGTCTTAACAGTTCCAAATTAGGTGGCCAATTAATAGTGACCATGTAAAAAGCAGTAGGTTGATACATATTCCGTTATTAATAGCTGTTAGTGCCCTGCATAATAGTAATCTGTTTTGCAAACATTTTCTGGTTGTTCTTTTCTAACGAGTCTTGGCAGTGAAACCCCCAGTTTTACACATGCAGAACCACAGTAACTCGTTGAAGTGTTTGTGAGGGTTTTGGGTTTTGTTTTCATTTTGGGTGTGTTTGTCTTGTTTACTGGGAGTAACGCTTGATTTTGATGAGACCAAAGAGAGGCAAAGTCCAGGAATTGTTTCTGTCCAAACTGGTACGTTGTGGTTTCTTCTTGTGTTAGTGCAGGTCAGCACAAAACTCTGGCATCACTGCTAGATGAATTTTAATAATTTCCTTTGACATTGCTTGTGAATACTTTTGGCTCTACAGAAGAAAACTTTCACAATAAGAAAGGTAATTTGAATAAAATGGTAACAGGTAATTTGATTTTCTTCTTCTTTGGTGTTATTTAGCTGTTATGTCACAATATGTGGAAAGTACCTGGAAAGCACAGGGAGAAAAATGGGAAATCTCATGCATGAGGAAAAGCCTCCAGATAAGAGTGTGTGGGGGGAGAATATATACATAAATGTAGACATCAAGGTAAATGCTTTTTCCTTTTCTTTTTCTTCCAGAAAATTTGAATATTTGCACAATCTGATGTTGCAAGTTTTAAATGCTTAACACTTCTAAAAGAATAAATTACTTCAGTGCCTGAATTTGTAGATAACTGTCAGCTTCAAAGGATGAAGTGAGTTGGAAGGAATATCTGGAGAACTCAGTATAGGCAGGTATCAGGCAGAATATAGAAATGAGGGGAGTATATCCAGCTAATATAACAGACCTAGATGTAATTTTATATGTAAATTAAGACTATGCTACAAAAAGCAGATTGCTGTGGTTCTGCCTTTAGTGTAAATATAGGATACTCACTTCCCCCTCCACATCTCTGTCACACTGGGTTTCCCAAACTGCTTGTTACAAGAATTGTGTGGCTTCTTAAAAATTAAGATGAAAAATTCACCTACTTAATATTTTTCCAACTACCCTTAGAAAAAGGACTACCTTTGGCTTTGGAATGTCCTTCTTGTGAGCTGGCTTACTCTGTAAGATATAAGTAACTTTGAACTCTTGACTAAGCAATTAAGAGAAACTGAAATCACTACTGTAAAATGCACATTAAAGCTATAGGAAGGAGATAGAAAGAGCCATTTCAGCTTCTGCTTGAGAAGTGAACTGATCTGAAGTTCCCCTTGGAGTGCCTAAAGCACAAAGATGAGGTGCAGTTGAGGTGTGCAGTCTCTGGGGTGCTTGTTGCCTGTCTTTCGCTCCACCCAGTGATCCAGTGCAGACTTCTCCCTAGGGTTATTTTTCTGACCCAAGCTCTCTGGGCTTCAGGGGGAGCACGGGCACAGGGGGGGTGTCAGGGCAGCTCCTGGGGGTTGCAGCTGCCACTTCAGGGTGGGCACCCACTGGAGCAGGACTGTGGGGTGGTGGGAGCATCACTGCTGGTGCTCCTCCCTGAGCCCGCCATCCTGGCTGGACACACCCTCCTTTCATCCTTGGTGTTGGTGGTGTGACGGGAGCTGGGAGTTGGGGAGTGGGGAGCAGGTGACCCTCGCTCTGGTGAGCACAAAGGGTACCAGCTCTGCGGCTGTGGACTGACTGCCAATTTCAGTGATTGAAAATAGCGCTGGCAGCCAGAAACTTTCCAACTGCAGCTCTGCTAATGACTGGTATTGTGGTTTTGGGCAACTCCCTTGGTTGTCTTTGAGTCAGCTCTCCTTTCAGTATAAAGAGGATGATACTTACTGTTGAAATGATTAATTATTGTTCTTCAGATGTCAAGGTCCTGCCATGTATTGTTACCCTTAGTATGGGGAACCTTCTCTGCTTTTGTTAAGCCTGGCTCAAAGAACATGACAGATTGTAGGGATTATTTTGTTTTGTTTTTTTCCTTTGTTTTTTTCTGTTAATTTATGAAATGGATCCGATTGACTCTGAGTACCAAAGTGCCAACCACCACTACCAATCTTTTGAATCTTGGCCCCTCTCTTCCTCTTTTCCTTTTTCTCTGCATCTCCCTCTTGATTGTCTATTCTTCATATCAAACCTTTCCTAAATTAAAGACAGGGTGCCAGATAGAGTTAAAAGGAAAATTTTAGTTGAGGCTCCTAGCAGTGAGGTTAAGGGTTTGCTACTGGTGTAGTGAGATACAGAAATGTTCTGCTTTTTTCTCCGAAACCCATTCTCTGTGAAGGTTGTGCACTTTCCAAGCTCAAATTTGGCTGCCAACTTCAGACATGCTAGTAACTTGGTGGTTTTTAAAAAATATATAAAATAAACAAGTCTAAAAATAGTATTTGGAGGAATAGCAGAGTGAAAAATTGCAAAATTGACAAATGAGATTAAATTTAACTTAAAACCCCCCTAGATGTTTAAATTAAAGGAAGGTATTAGTTAAGGTACTCAGACAGAGCTCAGAGAACACCAAAAGCTAGTTTGCTGTTCATCGCCCACAGAAGATGTGTTGTCTGGGTTCATGAGTGACCTCCAGCTGCAGGTGGTAACGTCCTGCTCCAGGCGCAAGAGAGGAGGTGTTGAAGGAGCTGAGAGCTCTCCCTGTCCCACCCATTAGGGTGGTGAGGCCGTGCGGGGCAGGCAGCTCTTGGTGCTCCTGCTGGGTGCCCTGTCTGCAGCCCACGCAGCCAAGCACACGGCGTGGGGCTCTCGTTTACTCTCTGGTGGCCCTCCTGATGCTCGGACAGTAGCCAGGGCTCTTGTGGCTTGTGGATTTCATAAACCCCAAGGAATGGGCTTTAATTTTAGAAAACATAGTCTTTGAAGTACATTCAGAGGCTTCTGTCCCCAAAATGAGGCTCTGGTGTCTGTTCATCCTGTCCTGCTAGAGCAGATCATGAACTTTACTCAGTGATTGCTGTAGCGAGTCCATAACTTCTGGTGTTACCTTAAAGAGATGTCCTCTTCTGACTATGAATCACAGTAGATGGCATGTCCCATTTTTGTTTCTCTGTGTCCGTGGAGGGATGTAATACAGTACCTGGATGTAGTATAATGCACAGTGCTTTTGTTAAATACAAGTTACTATGAATTAAAAAGTGGAGAGAGACATATATGGATATCGTAAACTTTGTTTCTCAAATCTGCCATTTTCATACTCGGAAATCACTTCATGTGCCTCATTTATCCACAGAAAAATTTGAATCTCCAGCACCAGTTAACATTAGGTAGAGCAGCAGAACAGTAGATCACTGTCCTGGAGCTCTGGCAAAATCCTTGAGTACCCTGAACTGAGGCCATGGAGCACTTTGAAGACAAATCAACTTTGATTTGAATATTCTGTCGGTGTGTAGGGAGCAGCAGGTGCTTCTGAAGAGTTGTGGTCCAAAAACCACACTTGTTGGAGTTACCTGAATGCAGAGGTATGTGTTTCTGAATGGGTAGCGCTGCTGCAGAGTGGGAAAGATGTAAATGCCAAAGGAATTGCACAAGATTTTAGTCAGCTGGATAAGATGGGAAGTGGTTTTTGGAGAAACTGCATTTAGCAAGCTTGCTGTCAATGAGTTTCTGAGCATACTACGCATCATATCAATCAACGGTAATTATGTACAGTTAGGCGGAGAAGATTAATTCTGAATTCTTCAAAACCTTTTAATCTGACCAGAAGCATCTTTTGGGGGCCTAGCTTTGGCTAATGTATTCTTTATCTTCTGAGTAAATTTCGGTAGAGACATTTAGCCATTTTGTTGGTAAGTCACTGATAATCATTATCCTCTTGGATATTTTGTTTTTGCAGACTGTTTAAACTCTCGATATAAGATGTATTCTCTGAATCTTTCACTGTTCTTGTGGTATTTTCTTTTCCAAAGTGAACAGACCAGAAATGCACATTGCCCTTGTTGTTACTGTTTTTTAGATAACACTCTCCCTCCCTGCCTTGCCTTATATGAAATAATGTTCTTATCCATCCAGAGGTTACGTTTCCTTGCTTAGCTGCAGATTTGTGCAGGAAATTTAGTGTCTAGATGGTGCCTGCTGTAACCTCCAATCATTTTTTACAGGATTGCTGCCTTCCGAAATGCAGTTCCCCAAGGGTATCTCTCGGAGTTCTTGTTCNTTTTTTTTTTTTTTTTTTTTTTTTTAATTCCTAGAAGTTTGTAATTTTGTTTTATGGCTGTATTAAAACCAGCTGCTGCTCTGACAAACTATACCTAGCTAAAAATACACTTTACCAGAAAGTAGCCTTACTAGTTTTTTGCTTACCATTGCTCCAGGTTTCATGTTTTGTACAGATGAGAGGAATTGGTTTCATATTTTCCTTCTGATCCCTGGTGATGGCAGTGGACAGCATCCCATCAGGCCCTCAAAATACCAAGAAAAAAAGTACAAGAGGAAGTACGTGGTGTCATTACAAATAACACAGGATTTTATATCATTGAACTTCTTGTACTCTGCAGTTTAGGTTTGTGTGAACATAATTACAGCTTTGAATTCTTTCTTTTAAATATTGCATGTATGTGGGGGAGTAGTTGTTTTGTTTTTGCTAAGTAGCATTTTTTCAGACAATTGCATTCATACCACTTGTGTTCTTTTTTGAAGGTTAAATTTAATATTGATAGGGTTTTTTGGTCTAGTTTTTATATGAGATTAAGTACCAGACACTTGTACGTTTACCATCAGCTAATAGTCAAAAGGTACAGTCTCACAAAGACTTGGCTAAAACTAAATGAATAGCTCTCAATTTCCTGTGGGTGTGGGTTTTGTGTGTGTGTGTGCACTGCTTACCAATAAGGAATGGAACAACTTTCTTCTGAGATAGCTATGTTGCCAACTCTTACACTGCTGAAGTAATTTTGTTAAACAGGAGGAAGAAAAAAAAGTTCATAAATTGTCAAAAGGAATTTGACTGCAAAGTGTGCCAGCAGGGTTGGGTCTGTTTTTCCTCCTCCATTTTATCAGGAGGAAAGTAGGCTTGTTGCTTTTGTACTTTATTGGCCTTTTGCTTTCAAATGCTGGGTCTTAACAGTATACTGCTTTCATGATTTATTCCAACAGCTGCCCGTGAGTGTAGTATTTGAACACACCTTGTGGAGATTAAAAAGGTCAAGACTTTTACTTCCTCAGAGATGTTGTACACAGCCTCATTTTGGGCATCTCACTGTGAAGTGACTCGAGTAATCGCCTTAGGGCAGTGTGGGAAGGCTGTGGGGATTTGAGTGATGGTACCCTCCCACCAAAGCCATCTTCTGCTGGTCGGGGAACGCTCTGTTTGGTCTGTCTGTTACAGGCTCAGATGAATTTTACCTCTGATATATACTAGTGTTGTCACTTTGATCCTGTGCATTGCTAGGTGTTATTCTAATGATGGCGTGCTATTTCTTTCACAGAGGAGAAGTGTGCTCTCTCTGGCCCTTATCCTAGTCTGTGGTGTTAAAAGACAGAGAAATGAGTAGACCTGACTGTGTCCCACTTAAACTTCCTCTGGACTTCCTGAGTAGACAACTTGGAAGAACAAATTATGGCTGTCCTTTTTCTCTCTGCTTTCTTCTCCTAACTTGCAGCTTAAAATATCATCCCCTTTAGTAGCCTGAAGAGAGGTAGATGATGAAGTCTTCATTAGACATATTCTCTGAAGTTGAATTAGTTACACCATCAATCCCACTAACAAAGCTCAGTGGAAGTAGAGCTTTTTGACACCATGCCAGGAGGATATCCAACAAGCTTTTACTGATTGAAAAACGTGCTTGGGATATACCTGTGCGACTTGCTGTGTTACTGTTTCCTTTTACGATCTTTTGGATGGCCCATGCTGCCTAGAAAACTTGGCATTTCTACCAAGAGAGATTGTTGGAGAACTCTCCAGGGATGTCTGCATTATCTCTCTAGCAATCGTTAAATGTGTGCTCCATGTGTCACTGACTCAGGGAGCAGCTGTTGTTCCTCAGTTCTGGTTTGAGGGTTGGAGCCAGATGAGGGTGTGTTCTTGCTTCTCCAGTTTTCAGGCACAGTGTAAGGGAATAAAAGGTGTAAGATGCCATGATCTGAATACCCCGATGAAGAGTGAGTCTTGAAATGATTTGTAGCTCTGATTACTTAACACACAAAGGAGGTGAAAATTATTGTTTAATGTAGACTTCAGCAGGATCAGTAGTTCAGGATGATCTGTAGGATGATCTGAAGTTCTGACATTGGTTTCTGGTGAGACCTGTTACTACATGAGGTTTGAGTGAAAGTAGCAATGGCCACTGCTCAGCAAAACCATGGGTGACAGTGGTTAATTCAAGGTATTCTCTTACACTATTAAAGTGCTTTTATTAAAACAAGAAAGATAACTGTGTGGCCAGATGTTGGTGGATCCTGGTGCAAGAATCAAAGCAGGCAATACTCTTTAGGCACTAGTGAGTCACATACAGTTTGGGGATCCTGCGCTGTCTGTCATGCAAGACAAGTTCACATTTGCATAGGCTGCCTTTTTTCATATAAGGCTTTGGTTTTCACTACTTACTAAATTTTAAATTATTTCCTTATGTTTTTATCTGTCGATGTGATATTGAAGTTACTCCTTTTCTGCTGGCTCATCCTCTTTCATATATGTGTATATTTTCTTCTTATTTAAGAAATACACTTTTATTTAATTGTATAATAGTACCTGCAGAATAGTTGAAGGTGAGAGATAGGCCCTCATGTTACTTTTCTCCTGTTTAAAACAAATTGAGACTTATGTGTTATTTACTAGCAGTCTCTTGCTGATCCAGGGAAATAATTTCCAAACACCAGGTCCCGAGAGTACTCTTTTCATTTGGAAAGGGTTAACATGAGCTTTTCATGTTCAGCCGGTGTGGCTGGGACATAGAAACACAACCATCCAGATTGCTGTAGGTGAGAATGTGGTTTGTATAAGTAGTTTTCTTAGCAGGTGAGGAACTTGTTCCTTAATCATTTAATTACTTAATTTCAGGAAATCTTTGGGGGAAGAAAATGTCTGGGAAGTTCTGCCAGGGACTTACATAGATGTGGTAATAGAGAAGGAAAGGGATGATGACATCTGAAGTTGGATGCAGGGCAGGAAATGCTGGAGCAAGGATTGGCCAGAAATGCTGATACACAGAATTTAGGGAGGCAGGACATGAGGATTTCTGGTGGTTAGCCCAACAGCAAGTCACTTTAGCCTCAGAGTTTCTACCTGTGTGAGATGGTTTATAATACAAGCCTCAGAAGTACTGTGAAAGTACTAAATTAATGCTTTCAGTGGAAGATCACAGGATGCTTTGAATAAAGCTTTACAAAAGTGCACAGTGTTCTTACACACAAACTATTTGGTATTAATAGTATCTCTTAAATGACAAGGAAAGTGAAATGTGCCAGAATTGTGAAGCTGGAGAAATGTTTGCTCATTATTTTGAAAGAGATAGAAAGTGCAGATGGAGAAGGGAGGATTGAAATCTAGGTTTGGAGCAAAAAGTCCTATGGGCTGTCATCATGGATGTGGTTTGAAAATCCTTCATTTTGTTACCTTGTATCTGTCAATTGGCTTTGGAGATGGCTGAGCATATTTCTGAGCAGGTTGAGAGGGAAGAGAGTGTTCACCAGTGCAGAGTAATGCAGGGCAGAGGAAGCTGCTGCGCAAACTCTCTATTTGAAGATGTGGCAAACCAGGAACTGCTACAGTCCTTTCCTTAAATAGGAAATACATGCTACCACAAAAGACAAGTGACTGGCTGGAGCCTATAATAGAAATATGAAGTTGCAAGAAGTAGTCTTTCAGCCTGCTTTGGTGTTTGGATAATACTTCAAAAGCTGAAAAAAAAGGCCAACGTGCAACCTGCCTGCAGAATAACAACTGGCAGCATTTTAACCTGCATGTCCACAGTATGGTTGTGCTTTCATAGAATCACAGAATATTTTGGGTTGGAAGGGACCTTAGGGATCATCTCATTCCAACTCCTGTGCCATGGGCATGGATACCTCCTGTTGGACCACGCTGATCAGAGCTCTTCCGTCCAACTTGGCCTTGAACACTTCCAGGGATGGGGCATCCACAGCTTCTCTGGGCAACCTGTTGCAGTGCCTCACCACCCTCACAGGAAAGAGTTTCTTCCAGAAGAATAGTGATGCTTTTATCCATGCTGCTTGGTGTCACTGAGATGCAGGCACTCCTCATAGTGGGGGGATCATCGCTGCCCTGTTCCCAGCTTTGGAGTGTCTCTGTCCTGCCCATGCTCCAGTTCTCCTCTGTCACAGGCTTGATGTGGGCTTACAAAAATGGTTTGGTTTGCTTGAAACCAGCTCACAGAGAATGGGAAAGATTCCCATTGTTTCAGATGGCTGGAGCTTCTTGCTGTATTTCAGATGAGTTGTTAACAGTGAGGTGTGACCTTTCTGTGAGCACCTGAGAAGTGAAAGTTCTGCCTTTCCCTTGCTTGGATGCTAGCATGCTCAGAAATGAGGAAATAGCTTTAACTTTGTGATGGAGGCCAAAACACTAAAAAACAAACCCCAAACCCACTTATTCAGAGAAGTGAGTCCTCAGCTTGATTATTTAGGAAAAACTACGTGATGGTTAGAGTGTGTTCTCCTGATGGACAAGGTGGCCATCCTTTGTTAGGTATGGCCAATGAAACATTTAGTTTTTAAGTGTGCTGTGGTAGATATGTTCTAGTATCCTAGGGAAGGCTTTGTGGCTAGTAATTAATTCTGCTGTTGGGCTAGGGTTCAACAAATCGTTGCACAGATTTTACTTAGACGGCACTAACCTGAGGAGTTATGTTGAAATTTCTTTTAAAAAGTTAACGCTCTCTTAAAATTTAGCCTAGAACTCTTTTAGGTCTGCGTTACATTCCTGTTCTGTGAATAAATCCGTGTGGGAAAAACAGCACTGAGCGCTTGGGTCTGGCATCAAGACCCTTGCTTTTAAAGGGAATCCCCTCATACAAGCTGTAACATCAGCTGACCTCACCACCTCCGGCTCTGCTGTGACCATGTGTTCAGATTCTTCTGCCCCTGCTCCCCTTTATGCTACTTTTCCAGCGCACCACTGCAGTGCTGGTGCCATTCGTCTAAAAGATTTGTCTAAAAAAGCGAAAGTAGTACAACTGAATTGCTACTTTTGTCTATAAATATTACTGCTATTTAATAATGATGATAAGAATTCTCTTTTTTGGGCTGAAAGCAGAAGCAGCAGTATGTTCTGACTCAAGTTCAACCACAGGGGACTTTTTTTATAGTCATTAAATGCCTTATTGTATTAAAAAAAACAAAACAAATATTTTTGTTTTGGAAGAATGAGTATCTGATATGACAGCATAGAACAAAAGTTTATTATGCATATACAGTTGAAATAAGTTAACTTGTTTAAACTGTATTGTAGATGCAGTGCTTCTGCATTTGAAAAAGTTTCATGACTTCATATAACCATATCAACATGTTTCCATAGTTAATTTCCAGCCTACAATTCTATTATCCCTTGTCTAATGGAACATCATAATACTAAGTAAACTAATAACCCTAATGTTAATGTTGCTGATGCTTTATTAGATACTACATAAAGAAAAAAAAACAACCAAACACCAAAACAACAACAACAGAACAGCAAACTGCAATCCTGCACTGACTTAACCAGGATATGTTTTAACTTGTGAAGCTTTTCTGTAGGGGGAAAGTGGAGGTCACATCTAAAAATGCTGTATCCAGTGCTCAAAATGGAAGAGCACACAACAGTGTGCTGAACTGTCGTGTACTGTTGCTTGAGAGGACATCAAATATGCACCCAGTGCTGGTCAGGACTTCTCTGCAGGGACGAACAGACTTTATGCTAGGACTTCCATCACACTTATGTATGTCCACATATATGCAGCAAATAGAGAATTAATGTAGTGAGTATGAGTGGGTGGTGAGGCAATGTGGTTACTTAGAAAGGGAAGGGAGAAGTAACAGCCTTTAGTTGGTAGAACTGAGGTGGTTTTATTTCAAGGTCACTGGTAATTACACTGAATAAAGGTATTTCTTTCTAAATTTGAAAATGCCACCAAAAATCAGAGGTATGGCAGATAGGTCCTCTGTCACATAGGGAGTTAATTTCCTTTTGGTGTGGGCTTATTTGAGTAGTCTGAATGTTAGCACAGGCCAGTCCAACTCTGTACATTATGCAGAGGGTAGGGCTCGCTACATTCAGGAGAGAGTTTACATTGGAAGGGAACTGGAGTGATGGGAAGAAGCTAACAAAACACAGAAGCCTTGCAGCACTGCTGAAAGACTGGATACATTTTTTAGATGCAAAAGCCAAGCACGTCTTGTAGGAGCATATAATGTTTTACCAGTGTGTGATCGCACAGGATCATTACTGGAATACAGAGTCCAATTCTTAGATGCCTGCAGAAAGCCAAGAGATTGATTACAGCTGGAAAACCTGTTTTACCGTGAGACTTTTTTTTTCTTAATAAAAAGCTTTGCAGGCTTGCTTCAAGTGAAGTGGATGAGTTGTATTTTGCAGATATCTGTAGAGGAAAAAAGTACAAAACTCTTCAGTTTAGTAGGAGGAGGTGTAATGAGATTGAACAGCTGAAAGTTGAAACCAGATGAATCTGGGCTACTTGTAACACACAGATTATTAAACAGAATAAATTATTCGCTAAAACAGCTCCCTTTGGACGTGATGGATTCCTAATCACTTGCCTGGGAATTAGACTACGTGTTTTTAGCAAGGGAGAGTATTGCTGTGTATATGTTTATAGCAAACAATATAGCTGCATTTAGGTCTGTGGCACACCTTGAGTCAGACTGATGATGGCAATGGTCTTTTCTGTTTTCCACATCTGTGCTAGGTGGGTAGAGACCACCTGATGCTGTGAAATATTGTATCAGCCCAGTCTCCTGAGTATTATCTCTAGGAGGCTGGTAGGGTTTTCTGGTTTTTTGTTTCTTTTCTCTCTTTGTCAAATCTGCTGGGTTTTGATTCGTGACTCAGAAGGGAGAAAACAGAATTGAAGTCCTGCCTACCCATCCATGTGGAGAGTGGCTTCTGTAGCTAGATTACAGGGAGTCCTGAGGGGCTTTGGGATTTTTTATTTAATAGTTGAGGGTGTGGGGGTTTTTGGTTTGTTTCTTTGAGGAATATTAAAAGAGTCAGATAAGTTTTGCATTGGTGCAGGTATCCTGCTGGAGAAAAGAATGGGACAAGTAGAATAAAGAGGAAAATGAACTTATGATCAAGGGTTTTATTCAATTTTTGTTTGATCGTATGGGAAATAGGTGAATTTGCACAGGTCATGGAAAAAGAAAACCTAATGCACTAGGGAGCTTCCATCATCAGGTTGATTTTCCAGATTCACTCCATATCAGTAACAACTGATTATTTTTCTTCTCCTGGTGACTCTTTGTTTACCCATATAAAATAAAATTTATGTTAATCTAATTTCAAATGCAGAGGGCTTTCCACCGCTGTGTCAAAGTTCTGGCACACTTTTTGCAATATGTTGCCATGTGTTCCGCAGGGAGAGGGAGATCAACACTAGTTGAGTTGCCTGCTTGCCTCTGGATGTGCCTCTTTGGGTTGGAGTAGGGGACACGAGGTGGAGCTGTGCAACACTCCAGCACCTGGGCAGTGGACCCAAGATGGCAATTCCATATGGTTCACAGGGGTGAAAATAAAATTTATACATGCAATTTAAAAGTAAAGAAATTGCACTTCTTGTCCCCACAGTAGCAGTGCTTTTGTAGAAGTCTCTATCTGGACTGTGTTGATGGGGAAGCCTTTCGTGGGGAATGAAGTTTTGTGTTTTAATGACAATGCAATGTTCTCATTGCATTTGTGATGAAACAGCAGGGCTCTGTTTCACTGAGTATGGGAAGCTCCGTGAGGATGGTGGAGAAAATGCCACTGCCTTCACTTCTGACATGTATTATGTGGGAATTATTTATGGTACTTCATTGCAAATGGAGTGTTCTGTAGTATATTAGTAAATAATGAATTCTTTATGACAGGACATCTGTGTCTGTGGGTCCTGTGTCATGGAACTAGTTTTCTAAATACACTTTATGATATCTGTCCCTTTTCCTAGGCTGTCCTGTAATAAAGCATCTTTGTATTGCTGCTGTATGTTATCTATTCTGACTCCTAAATGATACATGGATAGATACATATGTAGAAGTTTGTACTGTTTGTTGAGTTGATACAGTGTTAAGTTCACTTTGTAGTTAGTAGGTACCTTTATATGTAAACAGTCTGATTTTTGCATTCTGTAAAACAAGATTAGTGAAAGATATGTAACTCATAAATTAAGTTTGCTTCTTCTAACTTTCCTAAAGAGAACATATTTTGTAAGACAGTACTAATTTTAATTTTTTTTTTTTTAATAATAATGATTAGTTTCTGGTTATGCCAGTAGTTTATGGGGGTAATGAAAATGCTAAGTGCAATGTACAGTTCCAAATGGTGCAACACGAAGTGTGGGATGAATGCCTGTTTGGCCCAGTATGTGACTTTGGAGATAACATTTTCCCTTGCTTTTCTGTGCTGCCACATTGAGGGGGGACTTGAGATTCATCACCAGTGGGTGGCTGAAGGGGTTGGTATTGCCTGTGCTGATCAACTGACTCGTGCAGCTCTCTGGTCAACCAAGCCAGTGAAAAGATCCCAGTTGGAAAAATAATTTTCCACAAGGAAAAGGCGAGTTTGTCAGCAGCCCATTTCAGTACCCTGGTTTTCTGTGTGGTACACAGCTGGATTGGGCTATCACAGTGATGGGGCAGCTGCCTAGGTCAAGGCTGGGAGCTCTGCAAGGCAGATGTGCAGCAGATCCCTGGGCCAGGTGGGAGGATGGCTGCTCATGGTCTGTATGATATGGAAGCATGTTTGGAGTGACTGCAAATGGAAAAGCTCCATTACCATCTTACCCACATCTGCTGAGCTTGTGTGATACATTGGTTACAGTGCCACATGGATGAGAAATGTGCCAAGAGGGAAAAATGCTTTCATTTTGGTGTGATTAAAAAAAAAAAACAAACAAAAGGAATGTTGTATTTTCAACTTCCAAAAAGGATGGGGAATCTTCCATTAAATTATCTTCTGCGTACTCTCCCTCGGTGCAAGCCTGGTCCCCTGCTGTCCTCTCCTCATCCCCCCCATCACTCCTCTTCCTTTCTTCTCTCTGCCCCATATCTACTCTCAGGAACTCGGTACCAGCGACCAGTTTTGCAGCTAATGTACTGTTGTAAGCCTTTGGAATTCCCTCAAAACGAGAAGTTAACGCTGGGAGCCTGCCTGGCCCCGTGCGCTGCTGCAGTTGCTTAGCAGCCAGCGGGAGGCACCGGGAGGAGCGGCTCGGCCCTCCCTGATTCATCTGCGGGGAGGCAGGAGAGCGCACTTACTGCTGGGCAGCTCCGGTAACATCTTGCTTTCTGCCTCTCCCGCACGCTCACGCACACCTTCACCTGCCTCTGCCCAGCAGCTTCTCACGAGCTGGGAAATGGAGACTCCTGCTTTCAAGCAACCCTGGCTGCTTGTAGGCTGGCACGAAAAGAGGCAGCAAAACCATCCCAGGCAACTGCGAGGCCTTGGTCCGGAGCATCACGAATGTACTGTGTAGATGTTTGACCGTCTCTTGAAAGAGTGGCCTTGGTTAGGCACTTGAGCTCACAAGGCTGTGGTTTTGCACACTAACCTCTCAAGTTTTCCATTTTTAGTTGTAGGTTGCTCATCATTTCTCATTGCTCTTTGTGGGTTCTGACAGAGTAGCTCTGCTCAGTGGTCCTGCATTATCTTGGAGAAATCTCCAGCTTTCAGCCAAAAGTTATGGCCTCTTCTGTCACAAGGAGCAGTAGTAAAGGACGCCAGCCCCTGCCTTGGCCGCACTGCTGCAAGGTGGTCAAGATCTTGGACAGAGGATGGGCTGTGACTGGGGAGGCTGAGGTGTGCTGGATTACTCTGAGGCTGGTTCTGGAAAAAAAAAACCTGAAAACACAGCAGGTGGCCAAAAATGATGGTGTGTCTGTTCACCTGAGGGCTGGAGGCACAGGTCTTTGAAAAAGTATGGGTACCAAGATGTCATTTGTAGAACTTCAGCTTTGTTCCAGAGGGGTTTCTGTAAACCTGACCAGAGAAGAAAGAATTAAGAGTGCCTCAAACCCCTGGTATATCCAATTAACCAGCTCACTGCATATCTTGCCCTGGCTGTAAATGTCAAGGTAATGTACTGTTTTGGAGCAGAGGCTGTCTCAAAGCAGTGAAGTGTCCACTGCAGTGGGATCCTTCCTTGCTTATTTCTTCTTTAAGAACATTTATTTCTGATGGGCACCTCAGATTTCATGGATGTGAATGATGCAGACAGAGCAGCTGTTGGCTGTAAGAGTCACATCAGCCAGTTTGGTGTGTCATACTTTTCATTTTGATGCAGATTCCTAGAGAGCCACAAACCTAGAGCTGGAGGAACAAGCACGTGATTTATATGAAGAAGTATAGTGGGTAGTGCTTGGATTTTCTTTTTATAAGGCTAATTGTGTTAATTTGCTTGAGACACAATTATCTCAATGGGATTGATTTGTTTAATTAACTCGGGATGCCTGCAGGTGAAATAGTGAGTATAAATAGAAGGACAGTGGGGAATGCATCACTGATGTTTGTATTGCAGAAGGATTGACTCATATGTAAATGAAGTGCTGCAAGCCTGCCAGGCTAACCTAGTTCTGGAGTGGTTTCTAGATATAAAAAAAAAAAATCTCATGCTGTCATGCATAACACAGGGCTCGTACACTCCGGAATAAGTTGGTGAGGAGTGTACGCTGTAGTACTAAGGACAAACATACCTTGCTCCTGCTGTAAATAGCTTGCATACGAGCACTTCTGTGAGCACTGCGAAGGGATGGTGTCCAAAGGACGTAGTTTGTGCCAGACCACTGTGATGGCACTGCCTGGATGCAACCCAGCAGCTTCTTCAGTGTCAGTCCTGCGTGGTGAGAAAGGAGTGCAGTTTCCTGTTCCAAACGTTGCAAGGGCCACTTCTGAACAGAGCACACGAGTACCCTGTATGTCGCATTCCTGGGATGGAAGCCTTATGGCAAAGCTTTACGTGTTCTCCTGCTCCCACATTCCTCTGCCTTATGTGTGGACATACCGCTCTGCAGAGGATTAGGTGTCTTAGTAGACCAGTTCTGCAACCTGTGTGCGTGTCCTTTGCCTGCTGTTTGCCAGGGCCGTATCCGACACGCTTAACGCGCCCTTTGTTCTAAGGTAGGTGGTTACATTCAAGGCCCGAAGGGGAAATTCTGTGTCTTTTCTATCAGTTTGGTCCTGTACCGTAAAAATCTTAATTCCTGCAAATACAGAGGACAGATTGGTGTTTCTGATCTTTTCCCTACCTAAAGTAGATTTGTAGTTTTAATAAAATTCTAGTCTTTCTCTGAATCTTTTGAAGATCTTCATCGTAGCTTGTGGCAAAATATTGTGCAAATTGAGTGTTGAATATAAACAAAATAAAACTAGATCAACAGAGCACTGCCACAGAACCAAACCAACTAAACAAACACACATTTCCTTTTAGCAGCTCTAAATGTATTGCTGCTTAAAAAATGTCTTTGCTTCTGCATGACAAGAGTGTATAGGAGCACTGTTGTCTTTACCACAGTTCCTTTTTTTCTTACATCCTCAATTGTTTATCCATCTCCCATTAGTGTGGCTGCTTCAAGCTTCTCCATTTCCTTCTGTACAGAAATCTGTCTTTGTTCCAAATTATTCTTGTCCCTGTTTTCTGAGGCTTTTACTACATCTGCTATCTCAAGAAAAGATCATGTGATAAGAGCTGAACACAGCACTCTGATGGAGGACACACTTCTGATTTATGCTGTGGCACAACAGTGTTGTAGGTCTTATCCTTTAGAGAATCATGAATGCTTTTGTCTTGAAAATGGAAAAAAAATAATATTTCTAAGATGCATCCTTGTATATCTAGCAGCGTGTTTCATTTATTTCCCGAATACTTGATTCAAATATTGAGTTACTCCAGAACTACTAAACCCAACAATCAGTTTTGAGTGCTTCACATTTTTCATTTAAATGCACTTCACTTTTTATTGATCTGCAGTGGATTTAATTTGTCCCTTGGTCTGGCCTTGCGTGGTTCATCTGGAATTCTTTCCAGTCTTCTCTGATTTTGAACAACTGTAAATTTTGTCATCTGTGAGATTTTAACTGTTCAGATTTTTGGTGGGGAGGGGAGAGAAGGTATTGCCTTCTTGTTTTTCAGATAATTTAAGAGTATATGGTACACTGCTTTCCCAGTATAGAGCTGAGGACATCCCTCCCTTGACCCTTCTTTTTCCATATTGAAAGCTATTTGCTTTGTTCTCATGCATTTTCTGTGTCTCTCTGCTGCTTTCAAACCTACATGCATGCTCTCCCTAATAAACCTCAATTTTCTTAGTAGCATGAAAGGACTTCTTCAAATATTGTTTCAAGTGCAATTCCCAGCCTCTTTGAATCCATACTTAGGTTAACAAGCAAAAAGTACTCATTAACAGGAAAGAGAAAAGTATGGAAGTGTTTATCTGTTGCAGAAACTAGGCTTTGAAAATTGTACCTTGTCAGAAATATCACGGTTGTGTGCACCAAGTCCATAGCTCTTCCACCTTCAGGACACTCTTGCTCCAGCCTTTGTTCGCCTTGCTTTTTGTTACATCCTAAATCTTTGCGTAGGCTCATTTTGTTTTGAATGCAGAGAACTCTTTCTTTCTTACCGTCTCTTGAAATGGTTTGAAATTGTCCTGCTTCATTATTTGTCTACCTGAAGGAAAACTGTGGTTGGGGTTTTTTGGGCGTTGGGGCGGGGAGAGTACTGTTTGATTTTTGTGCCAAGTCCTTCAGCTTTTCTTCCTCTGCCTTGTTCTGAAAAGATTCCCTTTCTGTACATGTCACTTGAAGCCAGGACATCTATCTGTGTTTTAAATGTCTTATAAAAATATTGGAGCCCTCAAGAAATGTCACACTTCTTCCATCTTGCCACCAGCCCACCAAGTGCTGTTACCCTGCTGTCAAGGTAGAGACCTCGATCCTTGTGGTGTTTAACACAAATGCTGTTTTGCCCTGGCTTGCAAGTGTGTGTTTCTGTCCTGCCTGTCATGTGAGGTTTACCAGGCTTTTGACTAGAACTTCGTTTACCCAGAAATGCCAGTTTATCTTTTTCTAGTTGATACTACAAAGGCAAGTGATGGGGAGCCTTTGTAACTCACCTCACTGATCTCCCGGCATCTGTGGTTGTGAGGAGGGGTTTGGTTCCCTGTTGCCTGTTCTGTTTGGGTTAGGGTAAGTGATTAATATCTGAGGATGATTTGACATCTGTTGAAGGAAACATTAGAAAGAAACTTTCCTAAACTTTCTCTGAAGCTCAGGAGTTAAGGAATAACAGCTCTTCTCCCCAGGACACAGTTTCTGACCCAGTTATGCAGATTTCACTTACAAGGCTTCATTGACGTAAATGAATTTTGGTTCTGCCTTAAAACCACTGCAAGAAAAGGTCTTTGTATAAGTTTTGGTTTATGTTTGGTTTTTTTAATCTGTTACACTATTGAAGTGTTAAATAACTTAATACTGCAAGAGCTTATTCTTTCCAGTCCATGGTTTCCCCTGAGGAAAAAGTAAATACGCCTCCTCAGAGACACTTTGAAAATGATGCTACACAGATGTGCAGGGATGCACACACATGTGTATACCCAAACAGCACCGTCTGTGAAAGCCTGCGGTGTAAGGGGGTGAGGTTGTGGAGGAGGCACAGTAAGCTGATCTGACTGGAAGCTAATACTGAATTTCATTTCAGAAATCATGGAAATATCATGCTTTTACTATGTACTTATTTTATGTGTTCAAATGCATACTTAAACACGCTCAAAATATTTTTTCCAGTGCATATTATATCTAAATTACAAATTACTTGCACGGATAAGTTTCAGTGTGCTTTCCTACAAAATTGCAAGGAAGTTTCTTCCAAACTCTGCAGAATAGTGAACTAAAGCATTTCCAGGCATTTTGTTCCTGTCTATAACTTGAATCAGAAAAACACATCAATGTGATTGGTGCCTTTAATGGCCTCTCAGGTTTCTTAAAATTAGGTTCAGAAACTTGCACAATAGATTATAGTAGATCACTGTTGACCAGGTAAAGAAAACTGATTGTGAGGGACACGTCAGGCACTTCAGAGGAAGTTAAATTCAAGTGGAAATCATGATTTCTCTTGAGCTGAATATTTACAGGAGTACAAACTGAGTAGTGCAGCTGGGTGGAGAGGGCAGGTTGCATCTGCTGCAGGGTCTGCCTGGGATAAGGCAGTACTGGTATGAAAAATAGCAAAGGGGCCTGAACATGGACTAAAGGAGTATGTTGCTTGGAAGTCTGGCTTTGTTTCTAAAAAGTCTTCCAGGATGATGATGTGAAACTGTGAAGAACCATCAGAAATGTAATGAAAAACTAGAAAAGACATCAGGTAGAATAAAAAAGTCAGAGAACAAGGACAGTTTGGAAAAGGTTCAAGGTTTTTGATACAACAAAGGCTGTATGTTGCTGCTCTTGAAGTATGCCATGCAAAGCTCCAACTGTCTCTTCACTGCAGGAATGTCTTTCTTTTCTCTGTGGTATTTTAGAAAGCCGCATCTTCAAGTAAAATTGAATCTGACTTGCTTTTGTCTTTACACTGTTGACACTGAATTACTTGCTTATTGGATACATGCTTGTCATGCAGGCCATCTAAGATGCCACTGAGGGTTGGTAACCTTGAAGGATATTTTCTGTGTTTTTAACTATAATACATTCTGAAATGAAAAATGCCTTTCTCCGTATTACTTTATAAGATTTAAATATTTTTCCCCTGTTGCCCTCACTGGAGTGCAGAAAATAGGTTGACTGAAAAACTGACTATCAAATTAAATTTGTTCATGTTTTAAATAACTTTTCACATTGAATCTCTAGAGATTTTCATCCCTGTATCTGCAGAAATGTCATTTGAAATTTTTCTTCCTCCAAGATTTTACCAGGGCAAAATTTCAAAAATGTATGCATTAATTTCCTTCACTCTCTTTCTTCCAGTTCTACACCAACTTGTGCCTCTTCTCCCTTCTTTTGAGTGTCCTTTCCTAGTGCTACTCACCCAGATGAGTTTAAGCTTAGGATACACAGCATACCTGCTCCCATGAGGCAGCTCTAGCACTCCTCTGCATGTGTATGGATTTTATTTGCAATAAACCAGCTTGTTTATACTGTGCAAAACATGGCTGGTGACTGGAGGAGCTTCTTAGCACTACATAATATTCTGTGTGAGGGGAGGTGGTTAGAGTTAGGAATAACTAGTCCATAAAGTAGGACGAAGCTGTTTTTACAGGAAAACTTGCTCTATTTTGCATCTGTTTCTCTTGAGTGATAAGTCAGGGGAAAAAATCATGATTTTTGCTCTTAATTCTGTGAATTCCTGTAATGTTCAGAAAAGATGTGGATAGAATATACAAGATTATTGAAGATTATGCAATGGTCCCATATTTGTGAGCAGTTCAGGGAAAAAAAGTCACTGCTACTTGTATTGTCACTTAAATATGATATGAGAGAGACACTTCCCTCCCCTGCTTCCTGCCTCCTTTTATGTTCTTTGCAATGTGAATATACTAACATCTATTTGAAAGTTATTTTTGTCACCTAGGCCTTCTCTTTCACATCTACCTCAGCAGCAACACATGCATCTTGGTGGCGTGTTTGTTTAATGTAAGGAAGAGCAAAACTTGTTCAGATGACCGCAGAAGCAGAAACAATTGTTTGCCTCAAAATCATGGTGTGCACTTGTTTATCTCACCTTTAAGGTGTTTTGTAATCACTTTTTCCCAGATCCAAAAGATAATGTCCTGGGAGATAATAGCTAATAGATGCAAATACTGTGTGAATTATACTTGCACCTACTTGCATCAGTCACCGTGTGCAACAACAAAGGAAGAAAAAGAAAACAGATAGTGGTCCTTGTTCTGCACTGTGTTGAGGGCCCTTGACTTGCCCTGAGACAAACAAACAAAATGGATGGATACAATAGAGTAGAAATTACTTTATTTTTTTTCCACTCTCAGCTCTTCACCGTGTCTAGTTCAGCATAGATGTGATGGAACTGTTGTTTTCAAGTGTTAAATAATATACATACTTATATAAGAACAAGCCCAATCCCTTTTTTGTGGGAGTGGTACTGTGCATTAGGATTTTTTTTTCAGACACGACAGCAGCTTTAAGGGCTGCTGAGATCCTCGTAAATATTTTTCGTCACGGTGCTGTCCGGCGGGAAGGGCCGGCTGGTCGGTGGCTTGTCCGTGGTGCACCTGGGGCATTCGCTGCGTGCCACGGCTTTCGCTGCCGCGGTGGTCTGGTAGCACACGCAGCACTTCGGTACGTTCCGCGGCCCTTCTGCTGGAGGTGCTGCTTCTTGAGGTGGTTTGCTGTGGGTGGGCAGCTCTGCGTGTTTGGGGGCTTTCGGCTGGGTGAGTGGGTGGGTTTGGTGTGGTTTAGTGTTAAATACAATTCCAGAGGTGGCTCTCTTGTGGTTCTGTAGCATAACAACAGAAAGTATTGGATCTTTGATGTTTGCCTGGCAGAGAGTTTTCCCTCCTCTGTGTTTTGTACCACTTGCCTCTGCCTCCTCAGAGCCTACTTTCCTGTAACCTTGTCTTCATTAACAACGTGCTGTAGCCCCTCTACAAATGAGATGATGTCCCTAATACGGTGGTAATGGTTAGTTGTAGAAAAGGCTTAACTGAACTTACTGCTGTTGCAGTTTATTTCAAAAGACAGAAATATCAATAATGGAATGTTCTAAGTTGTCCTAAGTTTAAGCTTCTGATTGGACCGGCTAATTTCCTTGTACACCTGAGTCGTCCTTGCAATCAATAGAGATGAAGGATCTTTCCATTAGGGCAGCTCAGCAGAAACTGAATTTCAGTGCCCTGGTCACATTCTCTTCTAGAAACATTTTCTTGTATTTTCTTTTTTTTTGCTTTCTCCTTTTTTGTACTGGCTGTAGGGGGAACCTGGAGACATGAGCCAGCCAAGTTGTTGGTGGTATCAGTTGCACAATTGTACCCACAGTTACTAGGTAGGGCCTCTTTGGAGGGTGGTAATGAAGGCATTTATCAGAAGACCAGTTTAAATAGTTTGCCCAGGGCAAAATGTTTTTTACAGACTTGGAGGAATGCTACATCTTAAAGACATAAAGATCTGCATTTTTTGCTCTTCCAAATGCAGGCCTTTGTAAATGACAGCAATACAAGATCATCTCTAGAATCTTCCGTTAAGAGCAAAATACAGATTGAAATTACCTGTAGTCAAATGGGTTGGAGAAGGTAACACTCTCTTACTCCTTTCAGTGAAGTGCTCACTAGCATACGAGCATCTGTATAGAGATAGATCCCTGCTGTGCTGCTGACAGATGCTGCTGATAGGCATTTTCTATGGCATTAGAAACTCCTTCAAGGTGTTCTGTCAAATGGTAGTCCAAAATGTAGGTGGTTCTTTCCTAAGTGAACCAACAAGCCAGAGAGGGGAGTAGCATTTGAGAGAGCATGCAGGTGTTTGACACAGCCTTGTGAATTTGAAAAAATGGAAAATTCTTATCTGGCACAATTTGGAAAAGTGCTCTTAAACCAGGCAAATTTTATTTTGTTTTCATTTTAAAAATGAAATAAAAAATGGCTGTAGGAATTTCCCCCTGTGATGTTACATTTTGAATAAAAGCATAAAGAGTTGGACAAGGCTGCTGGATGAGGTCCTCTGTGAAGGGAGAAATAATGTGATCTGAGCCTGTGTGAGCCCTTTGACTGAGCAAGCAGGTCTGCTGCTCATTACTGTAGTTGGTTGTTTCTAGCTGTAAACTGTGAACTGAGGGGTGGAAGGGTGAAGGTGGTGTCACTCCAGCCTGGGCTGTTGGCATCTGAGGAGGGAGTAGTGCCATCGGTGAGGGGCTGCGCCTCAGCGCTGTCACTGAACGGATTGTGGTGGCAAAGTTGAGTTGGTGGCTTGAACACGTGAGGTCAGTCCTTGGTGAACCTGCCCTGGTTTCAGGGAGACGTTTCAGCCATTTTTGGGGACAATTTGGTTGCACGTTGCCTGCTTGTGTGCAGTAGTTTCTCCCACGTACGGATTTTGCTGGAGAAACCACATGGGTTTCCGAAACCTACACTTGTGCTGCTGCTGCTGCAAGTAGTGCAGAAGGGGCTGCCTGGGCAGACCCCAGGTTTGCCTCTTAGAACTCTTCTTCAGTCTGGTTGAAGTCAGTAAATGTGATCTTTCTGAGCAGAAAAGACAAATTTCTGTCTCTAGTGGTCACTTCTTGTCTTGGGGGTGGAGAGAATGGGTTCAACTTTATATTTTTGTGGAATGTAGGTTTAAATTATTATTATTAAAATGAGATCTTAGGAGAAAGTGTTTATATATTTATGGGGAAAAAAGAACTGTGTTAGATAGTTCTTTGAGGTAAATGTACTTGTCAGAGAATTTATTATTTGAGTCCTGTGGTCTTTCTGAATGCATTTGACATGATCGTTATTCACTTCTACCATTTGTTTCTTGTCTCATTATATAAGTTAGCAAACCACTCTAGGGTTGCCTTTACTTTTATTTGCATTAGAAACTGCACCATAAAAAATGATCTGCTTGGGTTGCCTGCTGCTGAGCCAAAAGCTGTAAATAAAGTGGTTTCTAATTGAAATCCAGGAGAACCACAGAACCATTATAATTAATGTACCCTCTGTTTTTTCTCTTTTTTTAAAAAATATTACCGCATATCTTTTTTTATGAAGTGAACCAAGGTTCTCTTCCTAGTTACCCTTACCTTGAAATAGTTACTTCTTGCTTCTGGTGTTTCCATACACTTCTCCAGATAAATGAACAGTGCTAGGAAGAATACTTGAGGCTGCGGGCTTTTTCGTTTTGTTTTGGGTTTTTTTATTTTTTAAAATTTTTAATCTTTTTTTTTTTTTTTTTTAGTTAACAGGATTTGCAACAGTTTTGGACAAGAGTAAGGAAAAAATATTTTGTGGGTAATCTTGGTGTGAGCATGTTGTGATCTACAGGCAGATATTACTGAGAAGTGGTTTTCTGCTTTTGACTGGGAGGGTGGGCACATGTTGCCACTCATGTTTTAATGGAATACTCCATCTGCTGTCAAGCCAAGTCTCTTTCTGAACATGAAAGTTTTGTGCCAAATGCAACATCAAATCCAGATAAAAGTGGTGGGGTGTTTGCTTCAGCACTCTGTAAATGTTAAAACCCAGTGTGTCTAAGAGGGTGGGCAAATCCAGATCATCTTGTATATCTAGTTCTTTGCTTATTTTAAAATGGCAAATACATGTCATTCCAGTTGATTGTTAATTTCAAACACATAGGCAGGTATTCTTTTGATCTGTAAATAGCTGTTTTTTTGGGGATTTTTTAGTTAACTAGTTTGGTATTATGTGCTTTCTTCATAGAGTTCTCATCACAGATTACCTAATGTGTTGGATTCCTGTCTCTTGTGCTGCATGTTATTTTTACCCTTTTTGCAAAGGCTGGTGCTATGCCACCAAAGAGATATTTTTTTTCTCCCAATGTTAAGGAGATGCAGCAAGTCTGTCATCCATTCTTAAGGTTCAGAATCCATAATACTCATGCGTCTTGCTCTAATCATCTGCAGTGTAATTTTTTTTTTTATTCTGCATATTGATGGGGTAATTTTTTGTTCAGATATGACAGCCATGAATCATTCAGCCAGTTACTTGATTCACATGGATGATGATTCTTTCTTTTTTTTAAAAGCACCTGGCGGGGAAGGCAAGAACTCTTTTCTTGCTGCTTCACCAGATTTAGGAGTGGTAGCTGTGAGGGTCTTTGCTTACCCTGCTTGTTAGAAACATAGCAGATGCTAACACCTCTGTGAGCCTAGAACTGATTGTCTGTGGTGGTCCTTTAGGCATTGGGATGGAATCAAAATCCTGAATTATGTTAAGATTTCCCATCTTAGCTAAAGTCTTTCCGTTTAGGACTTTCCAAAAGACAGGAACTCACTGGAAATTGTGACATTCTCAAGTCCGGGGCAACTTCCTTCTGATAATAACTGAGACAATTTATCCATTTGAGAATATGGCTAAAATTGAAATGGAAATGAGCCTCCTTGCCGAAGTCTTGCCAAAGATTCTATTTTTATGAGCATCATCTTGTTGTTAAGAGCCTATTGAAGCTGAGAAATAGAAGTGAGATCTGGAAGAAGTAGGTGATGATTTGAAATATATGAAATTGTTCAGGTAATACAAACCAGAAACGTCTCGGTGGCTCTGTGTTCTATTATTGTAGGCATATAAAATACACCATTCTTGTGCTTGTGCAAAAGGTCTGTACCTGGGACAGCAGACCGGTAAAGTCATGTCCACAGAGTTATGCTACCATTTTCATCTCAGGCTGAATGGACTCTGTAACCCCATAAAGGTGTAAAAATAGTCATCAACCACAGACTGTAGAGTGAAACTGCATGTCTGTTACCGCTGGAGAAGCTGTACAGACTGCCCTCGATATTTGTGCTTTGAAAAGTATGGACGTCTGTGAGGATTGCTAAATCATCTCTTTCTCACAGACTCACCAGAAACCTCGAGTTAGAGAGGTCTAAGGTCTATCCATCTCAGGATTTCATGTCTTAAATAGTCCTGTGTTGTCCAGAGAAAATTACTAGTCCTGTATGCTTTCCTGTAAGAAATACTTTTCAGTTCAGGACTTCATAGCTCGCACTAGTGAATAAATCATCAGAATCTCATGTTCAGGTTTTCCTGACAAGAACAGGTGTATCTATTGGAAATAAGGACATAACCATTTATCAAATGGATCTCCAGGACTATGCTGTGTAGTTGTACTGTGGTTTGTTGATCAATGTAGAGAGCATGACCAGTTGCCTCAGCACTGCCCGTGCACAGAGTACCAGAGAGGTATTTTTCTTCTTGCACAAACACAGAAAGATTTTCTCAATTCATCATCAGCTCTTCATATCTGTAGGGGGAAGGAGAGCATCCTGGGTTGTGGCTTCTGCTGGTACACCAGGGGCAAAAAGAGGAGGCTGGAGCTGGCTGGAAGTAAGGCACACCAGACCAGCACTCCTCTGTTTTCAATAGGTGTTTGTATTGTGCAAAACCACTGCAGTAGTTTTTGAGAAGAAAACATTATCTGTGTGTCAGAAGGTCACTGGGGAATGATGGCTCACATTGCAGGGCTTCAGAAAGTGTCAGAAAAGTTTGATAATTCAAGGTTTCTCTGTGAAGGAAGATGACTTTATGCCATCTCCTGGAAAAGGGCAGGAGACCTGGAAGGAACAGGGCATTGCAGTTGGTCTATTAAGACCATTTTAGCCTTGCAGAACTCAGGGAGTGTTCTGCAAGAGAGGACTCCGGAGTTAATGAGATTGCAACTGAAACTTTAACCGTGCAGAGGAATTTCAGTCCACTCTTGAATCTAGACTTGGTGGCATGGCTTAACCCCAGCCAGCAGCTAAGTACCACACAGCCACACCCCAGTGAGATGGGGAGGAGAATCAGAAAGTAAAACCCATGGCTTGAGGTAAGAACAGTTTAATAATTGAAAGAAAATAAGGAAGAGGGAGATAAAAGAGGACAAATGTTGCACAACACAGCTGCTCCCCACCTACTTATCTGTGCCCAGCCAGTCCCTGGGCAGCAATCCTCCCGCCAGTGTATATATTGGGCATGATGTTCTGTGGTATGGAATATCCCTTTGGCCAGTTCAGGTCAGCTGTCCTGGCTGTGCTCCCTGCCAGCTTCTTGTGCACCTCTTCACCGGCAAAGCGTGTAAAACCAAAAAGTCCTTGGCTAAGAGTGAGCACTACTTAGCAACAACTAAAATGAGGGATTATATTCCCTCTCATCCTAAATCCAAAACACAGCACTGAACCAGCTACCAGAAAGAAAATTAACTGTATCCCAGTGGAAATCAGGCCACTGGCTAAACTAATGCAGAAAATGGAGAGAGAGGCAGCATTTGACATAGCTAGGCATTGCTGGAAAATATACCAGTAGGATAACATAAGACTGCATAAACTGATCTGGGTCCTGCATTACCAGAGCCATTAATGCAGGAGACAGATGAGGTAAAGAATGGCTTAAGATTTTTCTGTGAAATGGTCTTCCTCCAAGGCAATGCTCTGTAAAAAACTAGAATGAAAATCAAATCTATACTGGAGTTCTAAATATTTAAAAAATAATTTTAAAAAAAATTAAAAATGAGGCTTACTGAAACTCTTCACTTTTCAAAGATTTAGATTTTCATGCTGTCGTTATCTGGTACAGCATCTGATACAGACTTTTCTCGTAGCCTGAATTTGCAGTCCAGAAATGTTAAGAACATGACAGAAACAGTACTCTTTGATAATCTTTTGTCTTGTGCAGTTACTGCTTTTCCAGAAGGCTTGTCTTCAAATCTCCCATAAGGACAATTGGATTTAATTTTTTTTTCTTTAGGTAGTACCATTGCCTATTAAAAAAATAAAACATTGTTTTGTACAAGCAAAATCATATTACTGTTGTTCTAGCCTGATTCTTTGCATCTGAAGGAAAACAAATCTTTGTGCATTAGGTATTCAGAGGCAACTTTAAATCATATGTGCAATGCCTTCATTACATGTTATCCATTCTTATTGTCTTTTAACTGAAGCACAGTAATAAGAATTCTCCATTGCCAGATAAAGGAACAAATGTAAGGTTGTTCATACATAGGAGAAAATCCTTTAATAATCTTGTAACCCTAGCTGGGAGGTCTCTGGTTGAAATCTTTATCAGATGAGGCTGCTGTTGAACACCTACCTAACACTCATGCAGGTTGGTGCTTTCCTCCTTCGGGTGTAGTCTTGGGGAAAGGCTGTTTGGAACGCCCTGGTGCTATGCAAGTTTTTCAGCCCGCACCTAAGTTAAAGGCCATGAGGTTTGGCCAGGAGGAATAATGGTGTTTCCTTAGCATGAGTGCTGGTGTGCTATTGGAGCTAAGTGCAGGCAAGCAAGGACAAGGCTCAGCATCTCCTCAGGACCTGCAGTGGGAGCACCAGCCTCCCCTCTCACAGTGTGCCACCATGCTTTCAGAGTGGGAATGGGTGTCACCATGGCAGGGATTCTCAGGAGACTTGTGCCCCTGCTACACCTCCCCTTGTGTCTGGCTGCGTTGAAGCTTTGGAGAGATCCCCAAGCTGCTTACTCTGGGTGAAAGAAGCTGAAGCACTGCCTGCTGAGGTCTGGCTGGTGTTGCCCGAGCTGCTTTTGCTTCTGATTTGATCAGCACACTTTAATGTCTCTCACCTTTCATCTCTGCTGAAGTTGTTTTTACCTCTTCTTCTGGCTTTTTAAAAATCAACTCACGATCCGTGCTCACTCCCATTCTACAGCTCCTAGTTATGTTATCTGGTGTTTATGGTGATGAGGGTTGTTAGAAATGGCATTTTTGGTTGCATTTTTCAGTCATGAAGTCCACAGTCAGAGCTAAAAATGCCTGAGGTCCATGGCATTACTTCTCAGTCCTCTGGTCATACTGCTTGTAGCCATTGTTTCTTGGGCAGTTCCCAAGGGTGCTTCAGTGTGGAACATCCATGCTGCTCAGAGTTACAAATTATTTTACCAGTCAGATGTCTCGAGTAGATAATCCAGAGGTTTGAATCTGCTGTAAGTGAAAAGTGAACAGAAACCATGAGTGTGTCAGCATCGCCATCTTCTTTACAGAATCCTGTGATAAATCTGATAACACTGTTCTGAGAATTGCTTGCCTACTAATTATTGGAAAAGCATTACCTTTTCTCTGTGTCTGTAATTAGCATTTCAGCTTGAGTCTAAGGCCTGATGATAAATGAGTCTGGTATGCCATAAGTTCAGTAAATGATGAAAAACTGAAGTCTGTGTTTGCTTACTTTCTTTCTCCATAAAACAAACAAAACTTGAGCTGATCTCTGAGTAGAAACGGTGTCAGAAATGATGTGGTCTGAAGGAGGAGGTTAGTTTTATTTCTCCATTTCCTCATTGGGTGGCTGACAGTACATGTAAACAATGCAATAAATAAATAGTCCAAGTCCAATCTTAGCTAAGATAACCATGAAAAATCTGTTTATGTGTTCCTAAATCAGAAGACAGAAATGCATCTCCTACAAACTGATAGGAGAATTTATAGAGTAAGTATTTAAAAGCATGATCCAGAGAAGCCAAGATTTCCAGATAGCACACTCTGAAACTTAATATCCATGTAAAACAGTTGATAATAAATGCTGATGTACAAATATTGTTTGTCCATTGAGATGAGTCTTTTAGGGACAGAGAACAGACTGAAAAGTTAAGGCAAGCTCTGTGAAGTGGTACTGAGGGTCTGTCTGCTGTGCTGGCTTGTGGGATTTGAGATGCAGATCTTGGTTCATGGCCATCTGAACAACAGTGTGTCTAAATTCAAGACTTCTCTGAACAGGATTTGTGCTGAGCGTGTTATCTGGTTTGTTTAAAGATACGAGCTTGCTCTGAAGGTGTTGGAGGTCTTTTGCAGGCTATTTGGATTGATAATTCATAGAGGCTTCTCTAAATGACAGCAGATGGGAAATCACAGAATTTAGCTGTAGTCTGATGTCTCAAGGAGAGGTAAACCAGTGAGCAGACTGTGGAAGGTTATTCCAGAGGGGAAACCTCAATGGCTCAAGTAAACAGGACTTGAGAATATGTCCACTGCTAACTCCTAGCAACCAAAACTTATGAGGTTCAGTTGGCGCAGATCCACTTGTTTGGAGGACAATTATGCATAATTCATGCTAGATTCAGGTCATTGTGACCTCAGACAAAATTGGGACTTGAAATGAGACATTATCCTCTGGCTCCTCTTGTAGAGCCCCAGTTCCTTCACCTTCATCCAAAACACTGTGCCAGGGTGCCAGTGGGATCACGGAGACATGTGGGCAGAGCCTGTTGGCTCTTGAGTTGTATGGGACAATAATTCAAGCTCTGTCTGTGATAAGAGTTGAAAATGGTATGAAAAGGTCAGGCATACATTGCTTTCAGTTGGAGGTGTGATGCTTGGTAACATTTCAGTAATTCTGAAGAAATCTTTGGTCAGTTGGTAAGACAGAGACATAGATGACAAGCAAGTTTATCACCATCTTCAAAGTGTTTCCTACTTACAATTCACAAGATGCCGTAGTGGTGTACTGTGCCTGCTGTAGAGAAGGTTTCTTCCCTAGTGCTCATTAGGCACTCACTGGAAACTCCTTCCTCCTGTTCTACTAAGAAAAAAGATGGCAGTTTGGTCAGAAATAAAGCTTTGGCTGTTAAATTATTTAAAAGACCCTTTTCTTACTTGCTCTTCTGTTCTGCTTCTCACACCCTCCCCCCCCCCAGTTGTTCACAAAATAAGCAAACAAAACCCCAAAACCAACTGAAACAAACAAACCCCCTCTAGCCAAATAATTATCTTTAGCCTTCCCAGGAAGGGAGGCATTACTCTAATCTGTGGGGGTTTGTTTATATTTTTCTCAAATAAGCCTTCAGCAGCCTGAACTTGCTTCTTGCAGAATGATATGTGTTTACTTTGTCACGTCTGTATCCATAAAGCACCTCTTTCAGGTTTTCTGCGTGCTTTGTTACAAGTTGGCAAACTGGAGAGAGTGTTGTGCAGCTGGACCTGCATTTAGTGTGGGCAGTACCTTGAACATGAAGTTACAGAGCTGGGAACACGCCTGCTCCAAAACTGAGGTGGTCTTGGAAGAGGAATTGTAGAAGCCAGTCCTCGGAGCTTCAGAGGCTGCCTATCTGTACCTGGAGGGTAAATGGGTGAAACGTTCCTAGCTTAGCGAGGAGACCTTTTGGGAGCATTGCTGTTATTTTCGCAAGTATTAAATGCAAAATCTGAATTTGTTGCAAAAAAGTATCCATAAATTGTGCCTAGCCCTTCTTCCTTGCTTGCAAGCTGAAGGCACCGAGGTATTAAAAAGCACTGCCCTTTCCCCTCTTCTGGGCTTCCACTGGTTATGTGGAATACTCAAAAACTGAGGATTGGCAAATAATACCCACCCCTACAGGAAAGTCTGTGTGAGGGAGAAGATTACTACAGGGATGTCTAAGAGCTTTTAATGTAATGAAGAAGAAAATAGTCAGTGGAGCTAATACTTGTGGGGAATAAATTCTTCATAGAAAGTTGAGAAATGTTTTTCTGAAAATGGTAAAAGTAATTGTAAAAGCTGAATGGCGTGGCATTTAATTATGTTAGGAACGAAAGAGGCTAAAAAAAATAATAACCTGGTTTATCAGAAAGCAATTTAAAATATAAGCTAGGGAAAATGGAATATTTCTGTCACAATAAGATGAATTCCACCACTGGCTGCATTGATTTCGTGTCTCGAGTTTTGTTCCAAACAGATCTGTAACTGAAGGGAAATGGGGGTGTGGGAAAGGCATACTTTTATTCCCTCAGCCTCCCAAGCCAACTCATTCCCCTGCTCAGCAAGAATGGTGAGAAAGATATGGATAAAAATATAAACAGGATTTAAGAATTTAATTAGCTCTGATGGTCATCCAATCTCCAGTTGTCTGGTAATTGTCTCTTTCAAAGGAATCATTTGAAGCAGAGCTTCATATGCTTTGTGAATGTCAGTAAACTAAGCTTGTTAGTGTACAGTGCAAAGGCCAAAGCTGAATTCTTGTGGGTATTCGCAGCCTTTAATAAATAGCGCGGCAGTGCCGAGGAGGAATCATTCCTTACACCCACTCGCCCTTAAGATGTTTCCCTTCAATTCAGAAATTAATATTCAGTTCAAAAGTTATTACACATTTTTTGTCTTTCAAAATATTCTTGGCAGTGCATAGGAGTCAGTCTGCAGAGGGGTGGGATGGGTTGGGGTTTTTTTTCTCCACCCACCTTCTGCAGGGAAGTTCTGGAGCCAAGAAGTAGCTGTTAGACTTTTAGGTTTGTCTGCTTATTTGTTTGAGGTTGGGGGTTTTTTTGGTCTTATAGTGCTGTTTCCTGAGCTTTGGAACTCCTGCTCCATCTTCTTAGAGCAGAGTTGGCATGTTAGTGTGGCATGAGAGGTCCAAATATCAGGTTATCAGGCTGTTGACAAGTTCTTGCTGTGACATGTTCCCAACTCTGCCAAATTGGAACAATTAGGGCTAAAGCTCATTATGGCAAGTGCCCACTTAGAATATTTTTTTCAAGTGATTGGGGAATTTCTTTTAGGAGAGTGGCTTTTTCGCAGTAATTTTGCAAAGGGAAAGAATCATTTGAGGTTTTTTCAAGGAAACAGAGTTGTTTATCGATGTCATTTTTTGGCAATGATTTTGTTTGAACAGTTTTAGTCACCTCATAGTTTTAAGTAAGAAACTGAAATTTTGCAAGAGTGTGGGATTGAGGTATTGAGAATAATGAAAGGAAGGGCTGGCTGAATTGTGTTGCAGAACTCCTTGTACTGAATGATTGGATGATAAAATGCTGGAGGAAATTGCTTGTAGATAAATGAAAGCAATGCTTGTAGGAGGAGGAGTGCAGTCACAATGTGGTGCATGCCTTATAAATGCTGCACCAGGTGTTAACTGCTCTGGAAGAGACTTAGTGTTTGTCCTGTAAAAATGGCAGTGAAATGGTAGACAAAACAAGTGTCAGGACTTGTTAGTGAAGGAACAGAACAAAACGAGAGCGTGAAAGTGCCGCTGTGTGGTGCTCCCCTGTCTTCAATATCATGTGACTCTGGTCCTCCCTGTGTCCCATTTCACCTCCCCTAGTCCACAAAGTGTTGTAAAAAAGAAGAAAAATCCAAAGTATGGGGTGATAAAAAGCCACCAGGAGTCCTTGGTCTGGATGGAGACCTGTAAAAATGATGACTGTCATAAAGAAAGAGATGGGGAGTGAGCATCTGCTGTCCTTCCAAGGAGGTGAGCAGGAGACGGGCACAGGAGAGCTGTGAAGGGTTCTGCAGCAGCTCTGGGGCTCTGTAACTGCCAGCTGGGTTGCTCTCTGAATTCAATAAGGAGAGAGCAAGAGGTGGTTATGTGGTAGGAGGTACAGGGGAATTTTTTCCTGGATGGGCCAGGCTGAGCCCAGCCCGAGGGAGCTGGGTTACATTCTGGCCAGGGTCAGAGAGCAGTCGCTTGGTGCAGCTGCCAAGGCAGGCACCTCCTGGGTTATGCCTGTGGTGTTCCTGGGGATCTCCTCTCGTGTGAGCACCCCTTTGCTTTGTGTGACGGGGATGAAGCTGACCTGTAGCTCAAGTCGAAGACCCTTTAAGCATAATCTCACCTTGTATTCTATGTGTTATCTGAAGCCTTGGACCCTACACATGAAAAACTAATAAATTTTGGAATTTGTAATCTATCTGTGGAATTGCATCTCATCTGTAGGATGCTCCATTTGTCTAAACCATTTTCTCTGAAAATAAATGTCATGCAATATTCCTGAAGCATTTCAAAGATGTAGAAATGAGCACATAAAAATAATTATGCATGCATGGAGAATCCTGTCCTTAGAAGAGAATTTGAATTCCTAGAGTTTTTCTAGGAAGGTGCAAGCAAGAAGCTGAACATGGACCAGGGAAAGGGAACAAATTCATGAGGCTGATGATTAAGAGAGGACTTCCAGCGTGTGAGGAGAGACTCTGCTCAGATATAGTTGTGTTAAGTGAACCAAAGTAATGGTATATGATTGATGATGATAATTCTGGTACTGGTAACTATGTTGTTGCTGATTTAATTTAATATTACAGTCTTTGTTGGTATTGCTTGTTTAATACATTTACTCTGTTGTTGTTCTTATGTTTCTTATCTTACGATGCCTAACTTTTCCCTTTCCTGTTCTAAAACTAATTAAATGCTGTTTAATCATAACCAAGCAATTTAGATAAGAAGATGCTCTTTGATACTATGATTTTTTTTTTTCCCGTTGGTCTATTCTCAGAATCATCTTTTGGATGCTCTGGTGACCTACAGGAGGTCTGAGTTCCCAGTTGTAACACCTTGGTTAAGTTTTTAATGTCAAATGATACAGAAGTTAATGCCATTAAGGTAAATCATAGAATCACAGAATCCTAGAATGGTTTGGGTTGGAAGGGACCTTAAAGGTCATCCAGTTCCAACCTGCCTGCCATGGGCAGGACACCTCCCACTAAACCAGGTTGCTCAGAGCTCCATCCAGTCTGGCCTTGAACACTTCCAGGAATGGGGCATCCACAGATTCTCTGGGCAGCCTGGTCGAGTGCCTCACCACCCTCACAGAAAAGGATTTTCTCCCAATACCTAATCTCAAACCTACTCGCTTTCAGCTAGAAACCATTCACCTTGTCCTGTCACTAAATTTGCTTTGTGAAGGTTCCTGCAGGACTAATTCAGCTTTCATCTAGAAATTTTCCTCTCGTGTGCTGCAATAGCATGCAAGCACGTGGAAACTGATTTTTCTGAAGTGTAACATGACTGGAAAAAATCCCTATCTTTGATTTGATGCCTAGAGTTCTATTGCCATCCTCCATTTTGTTCCTGGGAAAATACCTACTTTAACTTGCAGTGTGAAGCTTTGCTGATCAATATGTTACAAGCATAGTAAAGTTCAAGAAATTGCCTCCATTACTGTCTTGAGATGAGAAATTGATTCAGCTGCATTCTCTTTCTGCTAATTCATCTGTGCTTTACATTCCCATAAAAGGCATTATGTGCTCCTTATTTTCCAGCAGCGTCATCAATCCTAATGAAGAGAGAAAACTGAAAATTTATGTTGTGTATATGGGATAGCTGATCTCTGACTTAGCTCTTAATTTGTAAACGTTGTTGTAGGCTTCACCTCTCAGCATCTCCTTACTGTGCTTTGTTTGTATGCAAAATCTAGGGGCTGGGATGGAAGCAAAACTGAAGAATATGGCAAAGGAATATAAAGTTAGATTACTTTCTAATCTAAACCTCAGAAAAATGAGATGGTGATTAAAATTTGATGGAAAGAATTAAAATCTCATTTGTGAATTTGATGTACATCTGCAGTGTTTGGTCCTGCATTAATTATGTTGGGACCATTTTCAGTATTTATCAGCCATCAGTTCTCTACCTCTGGCTCTAAAATGTCCAAAGCTTTACTTCTTAACTGTGTTATTATGAGACCTTTGCACGCGTCTGACAATTTCTGTAACCCTGCGTAGGGGTGGTGTTGTAGCGCTAATGATGAAAGTGGTGTAGTGGGAAAAGCAGCCAGAACAAATATGAAAAACAGGAAAGGGCTTTCCTGGGTATTTCCGTTGTTGTTTTTCCTAGTGTCCATCAGCCTGGCCTGTGTAGGAAACTACCGGGAATGGTTTGTCTGTAGAATATTTTGGAATTTTTAGGCTTAATAGTAGCATCATTTGTTCAGAGCAGATAGATAAATGAAAAAAAAAACCCCAAAGCTATATATTGTGACTTTGGTCATGACTCATGATATAGCAGTTGTTTTTTTTAAATTAAATTTAAACATGTTGGCAGGTTCTAAATAGCTGTGTTAAACTGAGGCAAAAAACCCCAACATTTTCCCACTTGGCTCCACTGATGTTAATCTCAGGTTTTCTCTGTGTGTCTGAGTATTTTTTCTTACAAACAAATGGTACTCAATTTTTAGTCAACTATAAGATTCAATATGCCTGCTACAAACCTAGAGGTGTTTAAATAGCAGTGTGAAAACCGAGTCAGATGAAGCATTAAGTACATGCGAGTTTATTAAAACCTTTTTTCAACAGAGAGGGAGATTCATGGATTTGCTTAGAAAAGTTGTGAGCAGACAGGATGAAAGTGGGTGATGAATAGTTTGTGTTTGGGGACATGTAGCATTTAGGCTCATGTTTGTTACAAGACATGGGTACACACAGGTTTTAGTTACTGGGGCTCAGCATGTTAATGTTGCAATCAAAAACTCACTTAGATCCAAAAAAAGCCATGTGATGCTACCAGCATTTACCATCAGTTGGGGTGTTCTGTTAAAAAACGATGTTTTAGGCAGGTCAGGCTTTGTAAGGGGTTCCGCAGTCTCTCATGGTGCACGCTCTGATGGGTTGATGTCTGGATTGTGCTCTGCTGTTTTCTGTGGGCTTGGGGGAAGATGAAGGGGGAAGCAGACACTGGCATTGGGTGGGACAAGGGAGTTGCTTGGGTTCTTCTCCCCCACCTTGCTGGATAACTAAGGGAGGGCACTTGTTCTGTGCAAGGATCTGCTGGACTTGGGGGGTGGCTTCTTGCTGTATGTGGCAGCATCACAGTGCTTGGGACCCATTATGAGAGATTTTAAAAGAATAATTTTAGCAAGTGAATGTAGCGTGACAGTTAGAGGAAGTAAATGGTCTATGTCACTGAGGTTATCTGTGATCATTTCTACGTTTTCTTCTTAAGCCTGGAATGACTTTCTAAAACCCAGAAGGGCTCAGTGCAGATGAAGAGTTTTCCACTGATACCAGTGAGCTGTGAATTGCACCCCAAGTTTCCAGGCCTGTTTCGCAGAATTGTAGAATACCAGGTCGGAAGGCACCTCAGGGACCATCTGGTCCAGTCCATAAGACCTTGCATGTCTTTTTTTGTACTCCATAAGGTTCTTGTTTGCCCACTCTTCCAGCCTGTCCAGGTCTTCCTGTAGGGTGGCTCTTCCTACCGAAGTGTCTGCTGCCCTGCTTCCTGTGGTTTCATTGGCAAACTTCATTGGGGTACGCTTGATTCTTTCTTCCAGATCACTTAGGAAGGTATTAAACAGCAGTGAGGGAGCGCGCTTGTGTCTCTTTGCCCTTGGTGAATCCATGCTGGCTTTTCCCAGTCACATGCTTCATTTGGTTTGTGATAACCCCGTGCAGGCTTTGTTCTGTAACTTTCCCCAGGGACTGAAGCATGGCTGATGGGCCTATAATTTCTTGGGTCCCTCTTTAAGCTCTTCTTATAGATGGGGTGGCATTAGCCGCCTTCCAGTCTTTTGGAGCGTCCCCCAATCCCCTTGACTTCTCAAAGATCACATAGAGTGGCCTCGCAGTGATTTCAGCCAGCCTTCGTAACACCTTCAGGTGCTGAGGGCCTTCCCTCAGAGCCATCTAGGCAGCAGCATTGACAAAAACAAATGTGTTGTTTTCATTTAGATAATTTAAGATTCCTTGTCTAGATATCTCTTCTGCACTGGGTGACAGCCTGATTGTATCTCCCACATCTTTGACTTTCATTAATCCCTCCCTTCCTGGTTGCTGTACCTGCTCTTGTTTGTGTGATACTTGTCATGTAGGTTGCAAGCTCTGGGCCAGCAAATCTCCTCTCAGGGAGAGCATTTACCCTGCGTCTGGGTTCTGTCAAAGCAGCATGAGGTGCTGTGAAATCTTTATGGTCTCTGCAATAGAGGCAAGATGTTGTTTTATTTATTGCATCAACATAACCCATTCCTCATTTTGCAGTAGGCGCCAAGCTGAGTAAGAAGCAAAGATTCACTTACTTGTATTTCAGTCTGTGATTTGAAGGTCTGTGGATGTATCAATCCCAGAGATTTGACAACGAAGCAGTCTCTCACAATCAATAAAGGAAGGGGGTTCTTGGTTGTTCTTTAAAGGAGTTAGAGTGATGATAGTTGCCCTCTGCCATAGTGTCTTAAAAGACAGAGTAACCTGGAGATACTGAATTGAATAGAAGTTAGTGTTTTGTTGTGTTGCAATAGGAAGCTCATTGTCACAAATCTGCTTGTGCTTTGGGGCAAGCTGATGCTGGGAGATAGTTACGTGTGGGGAAAATCTTAATTTCCATTCTTTTGCTTTGTTTAGATACATCACTTTGAGATCACAGAATGAAAGCAGCATGAAATGTTATGGCAAAGACAGCACAAGAAGATACAAGAATCTCACAAATCCTCAAAAATCAGGTAATGTCAGAGCATCATATGTCCAGTTTTTCGAAGGCTGTCTTGTTTAATAAAGTTCAGTGTTTTTTGGCTGTTTTTCAAAATTTGGGCTTCTTAGTCCCTTTGAGTTTATTGATGGACTTCTCAAATCTGGTTAGTTGTGTATCAGCTGTGTATCTAGTAAAATACTATTTTGTGTTCCACAATATGTATGACATAGGAGATACACACTCATTTGTATCTTAAAGGACTATTTTGGCTATATTGTCTCATACAAGCAAAAGGTCATGAACTTAAGAAAAAGACAAGCAGCAGCCATGGTGGTCAGGTGTTTTTAGCCATTGGATTTGACTTGGCTGTCTTGCTAGGTACAGAAATGGTGTATTTTAGAGGGATGGACTTTTCGGAGGGTCCTGCAGCTGCATTTCTCAAAACTCTCTCCTTTGGGCTCAAAATAGCTGTTCCCTCCCCACTGGAAGGTTAGCCATATGCTATTTTCCACATACTACTACTTGTGCTTGGTTTTTTTGATTGTTTATCTGTCTCAGGATGTTTCCTCCTTGCCTGTTTTTGCAAATCCTAGCATATGTTCTTTGACTATTTCGGAGCATTTCCAGTTACAGAAAAAGGCAGTCACATTGCACTCTCCAGAGTGTAAACACTGCAGAGGTCAGGAAGAAACTGCTTAAGTGCATTACAAGGGTGCTCACCTTAAACTAAACTTGTAGGCTTATCATGGCTGTGGTCACAGCAATAGCTGATGGATTAATGGAAAATTTTTCCCTGTCCCCCAAATCAACAGCAGTGACCAGAGGTTGTAATGTAGCCGCATACACTAACTGAGTGAGGTCTAACCTCTCTGTCCTAAGTTCTTTTCATGTTTGCAGAACCAGGATCTTGCTGGGAAATAACAAGTCACTCAGATCAGTAATAGAAGTAAACTAAAATATGAAGCTGAAGACGATTTTGATGATAGGACATGTTTATTTTCCAGGAAGCGTTTGAGAGTATTGCCCTTGATGTAGGACTCGGCAGAAGGGATGACAATTTGTCTCACCTAAGCAGTCAGTAAACCCAGGTTGGCTGAAGAGATTTCAAGTCAAGTTTCACTTGATCAAATATGCAGTCAAGTATCAGCAAATAGTTAAAAAAAAAAAGTACTGTGTTTATCACAGGTGATCAGTCCCTTTGGTTAGTGCTGTCTTTGGTGTGCTTTTTAGTCACTTAGTCATGGAATATGCAATTCGAGTCCCCTTCTGGCCCTAGTCTAGGCTTGTATGTTATTTTTATTTCTAATCAGTATTGTGAGGAGATCACATCATTTTATGTTTGCTTTATTTTTATGAAGTAATATGATACTTGCTTCAGTTGCAGTTCTCTGAACCCTTCAGAGTACCTTGAAACTCTAACACCAATTCACTGACAGCAAAGATAATCAGATTTGTTGAAGCAACCTTCTTTGTTTCTTTGGGACTCATGAAATTGTGTCTTTCTTAAACTAAATTCAGTTAATGGCTTTATTTAGAAATTAGCCTCCTCTTCTTGAATAACCAGAATTCTGTTCGTTTGGGGAAAAAAAAGTTTTCATTAAATTACCAGTTCTCAGAATGCGTTTTTTACATAGGTCAAAACGAGAGGGAGATGTTTCTGGTTGTTTGTCTTCCTCCTTTCTTCTCCCCCTTTTCTAGAGACTTTCCTGAGATGATCAACTGTTGTTTTTCCTGTTGGGTTCATTGGGTTTGGTGTTTGGGTTTTTTTGGGTTTTTTTGTTTTTTTTTTGTTTGTTTTTTTTTTTCTGCCTTTCTTTAAACTTCATTGAAGTAGAGAAATTGCTCAGTTCCTCTCCCAATGCCATCGCTGTTCTCCCCTCCCCCAAGTCCAATGTGTTTTTTATTAAACTGAATTAGGACATTCTAGTCTCTCTTAAGAGTGGAAATGGGAACAGCTTAAATGAGCAGCCACATGAGACTCAGCAGCCTTTCCAACTGCACTGCAGAAGCTTAGCTGCAAAGGGAATGATAATTTTTGAAGGATTTGTGCAACTGTTGAAGAATTACCAGCAGTAATATTAAAAAGCAGCTAATCGGTTTTTCCTTTTCCACTTTAAGAGTATATAGCTTTCTTACTATGCTTGCTATAAAAATCAGTCTACTAAATATTTTGCTTCTTTTCAATCCTCTTCCCTTTTGTAATTCATCTATTTGCATGCTTTCTCATATACTGAAGTGGGTTTTTTGTTGTTGGTTTTGTCTAGAAACGTCAACCTCTGAGTTTGAATGCAGATACAGGCGTGGGTTTGAGATCTCTGCCATTCAAAACCAGCCAAAACTGAAGTGCGGAAGAAACCATAGGAGCAGTTGTGTCCAGGACTGGGATGAAAAGGTTTTCATCCCTATAAATTTTTGTCCTTGAGATAGCTGTAGAAAATTTTTGGTCCTTGAAATCCATATTGCTTACTTCCGTGTTTATTCTAACCGAAACAGCCATGAGCCTGATATCTTATGACCCTCATTTTCAGTCTCTGCCTCTCTTTATTGCTGTATCAGATGTTGTCAGGATTTCTATAGATACGTTAAAAAAAAAAAAAAGCAAGTATTTGAATTATCATATATTGTCTAACCTCTCTTTCCTTTTTCCTGTCTGCTTACTTACCACACCACCTTGCCTGGCACAGGAAATTATTCATTCTCTTTGAGTACTGTGCTGATTTTTTCACAGGCTTATTTTCTTTGCCAAGAAAAAAAAAAAAAGGAGCAGGGGCTTGAACTGTGGCTGCATGAAAAGTTACAAGGGAAACCTGGTATCTAAACAGCCCACAAGAGCACAGGGTTCTCTGAAATATGCCACTCTTACTCTCCTAATTCTGTGCTTCTCAGCCTTCCAGCATTACTTGCGTCTGAAGTTGGAGGGACCGTGCCAGCTTCGCACCTGAGAGCTGGATGTGAGCAGTGCGGGTGGGTCTGTTCTTGGGCAGCACTCCCTTGCTTGTCAAAGCTGCTCTTCTGGGTGGGGTCACAGTGGTGTAGTGGCCACCTGAAAACCGTGCCAGTCTGTGCCCAGCTTAAATGCTGGGTTATGGTCAGCCTGTGTGGCAGGGCTGCTGGTAGCACTGGTGTTAGCAGAGTGCAGGCTGTCAGGGAAGGAACTGCTGTTTATTCCTGGGTCTGTCCTAAAGGAAATCAGAGAGCAAGATGATGTGAATGATGTCTGTCTTGGTTTAGGAATAGCTTGGCAGGAGATCTGACAGTTCTGAATAACAAAACAGGTCAATAAAAACATTCCCATAAAAAAGGCTAAGAAATGAATAAGAGAAACCCTGGTTTGTTTCTATGGAAGCTAAGTAGGGGAAAAAATTAAATGAAAGAAGGGAAGGGAGAACTTGATTTTGGATTTCATATTAGCTGAAGTTAAGAATGAAGCTTATATTCCAGTGGCAGAAAGACAGCCACTCGAGAGAGCCCTGTGTCAGTGGTAAGGCATGATTACAACATGAGAACACACAGCAATGACGTATTTCTAAGCAGGCCGTAAGTGTTATAAAACACAGTTTAGGCTGCTAAGGGTGGTGGTTAACCTTGCTTTAACAGATGTTTTACTATCCCAGAGGGAGGGAGGGACACGAGGAGGGATGGTGCCCAGCAAATGAGTATCTGCTGATGCTGTTGCTCGTGAGTAGCTGCAGATACTCTGTCCTGCAGAAGCTGGTTGAACATGGAGGGGCGTGGGCTTTTCTGCCATCTTATCCAGTCTTCTTTATTTCAGGCCAGCTAGTAATTAATCTATAAAAGCATGTAGATTTTTCGCTTAAAGGGACAGCAGAAAAACTTGAAATAAGTTGAACAAACTGTGAGATCCAATTCCTTTTTGATACACAGCCATGCAGCCTACTGAGATGAGTTAGATTAGTACTGTAATAACTTTACAGCCTTTTAGTGAGTCTGCTTCCTTCAGCATTTGCTCTCCTACAGGCTTTTGTCATCCCTCTCCATTAACTCAGTTCTGAAACTGGCACTGGCCGACATTCAGCCCTGGTTTTGCAGCACACATCCAGCCTGACTTTATAAATCGACTTAGTTGTAGTGGATGTCTCGTTCTGAAATTCATGTGAATTCAGGCAGTTCAATTGTGTGACTGTCATTTGATCTGTAATTTTACTCGAGTTGAAAAATTCTGCGTGTTTTGGCCTCTGTAGTATGTGATGGAGCCAGAAGTGTTTATTTTATATAACTATCATCTTCTTGGTATTTCACTGCCTGTTGTCTTCTCTAAGGTTATAGAATGGCCTGGGTTGGAAGGGATCTTAAAGGCCATGTAGTTTCAACCCCTCTGCTGTCAGCAGGGACACCTTCCTCTAGATCAGGCTGCTCAGAATGCTATCCAACTTGGCCTTAAACACTTCCAGGGATGGGACATGCACAACTTCTCTGGGCAACCTGTTCCAGTGCCTCATCACCTTCACAGTAAAGAATTTCTTCCTAGTATATAATCTAAACCTGCTCTCTTCCAGTTTGAAGCCATTCTCCCTTGTCCTGTCACTCCAGGCTCTTGTAAAAAGTCCCTCTCCCTCTCCATCATTCTTGTAGGTTCCTTTCAGGTGCTGGAAGGCCACAGTTAGATCGCTGCAAAGCCTTCTCTTCTTCAGGCTGAACAATCCCAATTCTCTCAGCACTTCCTCATTGGAGAGGTGCTCCATCCCTCTAATCATCTTGGTTGCCTCCTCTGGTTTCACTCCAACAGATCCATGTCCATCCTATGTTGGGAACCTCACAGCTGCTTCTGGCTCTCCAGTGCTATAGTTTACAAAGGAGAAAAATTGGATCACCTTTATTGAAGACAGATATTTTCTTCCACTTCAAGTTTACCAGAATTAAGTTATGGCATGCTTCCAGGAGACTATTTGTATTGCCTTTCAGTTACTTGTGTTTGAAGAGGGAGACAGCTGGAGTGTGTAAAGGCATTTCAGCCAGCTTGGCGGGCCCTTGGATTTCAGTCTGGAGAACGGAGCTGGGCAAGTTGCAGGGGACCTTGTCGAAATGATGAGAAAAGAGTTGGAGCAAACCCTTCTCTCTGTTGAAATGAATTGAACTCCCATTAGCTTGAGTCCAGATTTCATCCATAAACTTAAGTAGGGTATTTCTCTTTCTAGGCAGCCTACAGAAATGTTTCTGTCCGTTGGCATTTGTTTTCATGTTTCTTTGTAAAGATTGCATAATTGGGATGTATCTGTAATGTCAGAAACATAATAGGTTAAGTAGCATAAATGACTGTTAGGAAGAGAAGAAACACAGAGCTGCAGAACCATTGTTGCTTTAAACTCCTACCAGTTTAGTTGTTCAGTTTAACCATTTAGTAGTCAGAGCTGTTGTGATAAATGGCAGTGATGGAAGTTCAGGCACCAGTGCTAAACACAAAGGAGAAAAAGCACACTTTTCTTCCTGTCTCTTGAATGGAAATCATTCAGTATGCTGCTAAGGGCTTCTCAGTTGGCCAGAGACTAACTTTGGTGCCCCTGAGCCTTAATGATGTCGTGATACACTCTGGTTTTAATCTGACAACAAATGTATACTGTTAGCATTTTGTTAAAGCTGATAGCAAATGCTGTGTATACAGCATCAAGCCCTTGAATTTAAGCCTTTAGTTTAAGTACTAAAAAAAATTTGGTATCTAAGGGACTGGTTGATTACTGATTATGCTTTTATCAATGTGCATATCTGGATTTTTTTTCTGTTACCTGAAGGTAGAATAGCAATGCTTTTTAAATATTTGCATTTTTTCCCTCCAGATCAGTGATGCCTTTGAAAGGAACGTTTTCATCTTTCTTTTATTTTTACTTTGGGGGAGGGGAGATGGATGTTTGAAAACAATGCAATTTTTTTCAAATGTGATTCTCATAGTGACTAAACTTTCCAGTGTTTTTGTGACTTGATTGGTATTTTAATGTAATACCCCATTATGATTTTTTTCAGATTTTTTACAAATGTTTCTGTATGACTCTGATGATAACTCTCTAATCTACCTGACAGCAGCATGTCCCAACTCCCAAGCCAGAGCTGAGGTGAAGATGCTAGAGCTCCTGGAAAGGAAATTTCAATGAACCATTTTAATTTTTTTTTTTTTATTCTGAGAGCGGGGAAGAAAGGTGTTTGTGCTAATGCCGCAGATATAAAACCTCTTGACTGTTTTCCAGTGTCCTGAGACCTGTGACAGGTAACCCCAGGTGAAAGGGTGCAGTAAGTGGAATTTGGCACATGCCCAAGGGACAGCACTTTTTGTGGTGACTGTAACACTAGCTGTGGCTGCTGGTACAGTCCATAGCATCTGCCACCATGGTGCTCCTACCTGTGGGAAGGGAAGGGGTCGGAGCCTGGTTGGCCACTTGATAGATTTATGTAACAAAATCAGGTTGTTTGCTACCTTAAGTCTTTTACTGTCCTTACTCCTGGAATTCTTATGGTCTTTTGATTGTTTCCTGGAGACATTTGTTCTCCCTCACTGGTTTGTACTGTTTCTTGTCCTTTGACTAGTACTTGTCACTTCAGACTTTAAAAAGAAGGGCCAGACTCAAGGAACTTGGTGTAAATTACAGCTCTGTTAATAGGTGAAATGGGACATAGCTCCTACACAAAAGGCGTACCTATAGATCCAGTAGTGCCCTGTTTTTATGGGAAGATGTGTTCCAAGCATCTTGACTGAGCTTCCTTAACTTGGCAGGCATAAAAGGAGATGCACATTCCCTCTCTTCCTCTAAATGTTGATGGCCTTTCAGTGTGAAACACCACACAGTGTTTATTTTTATGCCCTTTTAATGTTTTGTGGAGGGTTTGTTTAGTTTCCCTTCATAATTTTTAATAGGAAGTCTTTGAAGTGGGGTCGTGGATGAAGAATCTTGTTGGCAGCCTGACTATTCATTGTTGACTCCTATATTCTTTAATTGTTCATCTATAAAAATCTGGAAGGGAGTGTGTTCAGAGAAACTGTGAAGCAATGTATATTTCTGGAAAGGGGAAATAAACTTGCAATTATTCTCAGCTATTATTTGTCACGTGAAGATGTTACATACTAATGGTTGCAGATGGTTTACACAAAAACTATACACACTGAAAACCCTCTTCATTGGGAGCTATGGTTTTCTGTTATGCATTATGCTAGAATGGAAAAGGTTTTTTTCTGCCTGCAGCTATATATTACCCTTATTTGCTGTTGCTAGCACAAACTCTCCTTAATATGCATCTTGCAATGGTTAAAATTTTCTCCATCGGTGACTTCACGTTTATCCATGTAGATCGAGGAATCTTCTAAGGTTAAAAAGGTAAGGACATTAGTGCGCAGGAGTCTTTGGTGGAGAGCATTGCATTTAGAAAATCAGATGTGAAGGAGGCAGAGTTAAGGTTTTGGTTTAATATTTCTATGTTCTTGTTCGAGTTCAGGTTCTGCTTTTATTTTAAAATGTATTTATGAGTGCTTAAGCATATTGTACCTCTGTGCATGTGTGTGACTGTAGACACAGTAATTGCTTCATATTATGGAGTAGTAAAACAATCCTATCGTGCTTATGTATTTTTTATTCTTCAGAAACAGTACAGACATCTGTAAAATGTTATTTGAATTACAGTTTATACAGTAAAAATTATAAAAGGCTGCATTCAGTATAAATTTGTCTGTTAAAATCATGCAACACAAAGAAGGAAGGGTGAGAAGGTAGAACAGAAGTCGGAGTTCAGCATTCCTGATGTAAGGTGACTGGTCAGAAAAGATTTCAATTGACTCATTTGGTCCTAGCAGACATACTCCAGGTCAGTCAGCCTCACCTGCGTTCCTGGAAAGGTGATGGAACAGCTCATCCTGGATGTCAGCTCTAAGGGTGTGGAGGAAAAGAAGGTTATCAGGAGTAGTCAACAGGGATTCCCCAAGGAGAAATAATAGCTTGACCAGTGTGGTAGCCTTCTGTGATAGACTGTCTGGCTGTGTGGGTAGGTGAGAGGAGAGCAGTGAATGTTGCCTACCTTGATTTCAGCAAGGCTTTTGACACTGTCTCCCATAACATCCTCGTAGATAAGCTCAGGAAGTGTGGGTTACATGAGTGAGGTGGAGTGAGAACTGGCTGAAGGGATGATCCCAGAGTTGTGGTCAGTGGTGCAGAGTCTGATTGCAGGTCCATTGCTAATGGTGTTCCCTAGGGGCCAGTATTGGGTCCAGCCTTGTTCAACTTACTTATCAGTGATCTGGATGAACAGACAGAACGTAGTCTCAGCAAGTTTGTTGCTGATACAGAACTGGGAGGAGTGTCTGATTTGCCAGAAGCCTGTGTAGCTGTTCAGCAAGACATGGACAGGCTGGAGAGTTGAGTGGAGAGGATCTTAATGAAGTTCCGTGAAGGCAGGTGCAGGGTCCGGCACCTGTGGAAGAATAACCCCCTACACCAACACAGGCTGGGGGCTCAGCTGCTGGAAAGCAGCTCTGTGGAGAAGAAGGACCTGGGAGTCCTGGTGGACAGCAAGCTGTCCATGAGCCAGCAGTGCCCTTATGGCCAAGAAGACCAAAGGTATCAGGGGGCGCATGAGGAGGAGCATTGCCAGCAGGTCAAGAGAGGTGATCCTGTCCCTCTATTTTGCCCTAGTGGGGCCTCATCTGAAGTGCTGTGTCCAGTTCTGGGCTCTCTAGTTCAATAATGGCAAGGAACTACTGGAAGGAGTTTAGTGGAAGGTTGTGGAGGTGATAAGGGGACTGGAGCATCTCTTCTGAGGAGAGGCTGTTTAGCCTGGAGAAAACAGGATTTTATCAATGCATACAAATACTTTAAGGGCAGGTGTCCAGAGGATGGAACCAGGGTCTTTTCAGTGGTGCCCAGCAACAGAACAAGGGGCAACGGGCACAAACTGAAACACAGGAAGGTCCATCTAAATACGATCCATCCATCCTTAGTTTGAGGGTGTCAGAGCACTGGAACAGGCTGCACAGAGAGGCTATGGAGTCTCCTCCTCTGGAGATATGCATAGGTGAACCTGCTTTAGAAGGCGATTGAACAGATGATTACAGAGGTCCCTTCCAACCCCAATCATTCTGTGATTTTGTGAGTCTATGACTTGGCTTGATAGTCAACTGTCTGACTAAAACTAGTCACGAGAGCACAGTATATGGCCAACTAAAACTGCTTTAATGTTTATATACTTCAGGGGAAAAGACAAGTTTTGAAGAATAAGCTTTTATTGGTTTGGCAAAATGATTTTATCGGAGCACTAGAGGAGAGGCAGGATAATAGGATGAGATGAAGTAATCTAACTGCTCTGTGAAATAGCCCAGCTGCTACAATTTTGCATCTGATTATGTATTTCAAACCAGAAGATTTTACAGTTTCCTTTGAGGCAGTAACAATAACAGTTTATGGAAAGAGCCAGCACTTACCTTGTCTTTCTCTCACTCTGCAGGTGCTTGGCACACTGAACTTACTGATCTGCGTAGGATTTGTGCTGTGGTCCATTTATTGAAGATGTGAAACAACATCGAGTCTGAGATTGGAATTACTGACAGACTGGAGGAAATTTTAGTCCTTGTGATGCACACGGACATGCTGAATTATAAGTAATTCTAGCTTCTTCTCCCCTCCCCTCCCTTCCCCTCACTCAGCTATCTCAGGGTTCATAGAGATTTCAATGGTTTGTGTGCCTGTAAGTTTGGAACAGAAGTGACCAAAAATGGGGGACCAGCAATTGTATAAAACTAATCATACTGCCAACAACAATGAGAACTTGTACTACGAACAACACCAAATGAACTCCCTTCCATCTCTAAATCATAGCTATGGGACGTCTGTTATGGATGCTCCCCAGGCGTCCCCCCTCTCCCCTCCATTTCCCCAAGATTCCAGGGACAGTATAGCTTTGCCTGTAGGTTCAAAAGGTCTTGGGTCAATGGATACATCTAGACAAACTAGTTGGACACATTCTGGCTCAGGAAACCATGTCCCAGCGAGGAACAGTTTGAATAATCAAAGCGCAATGTGGAGCCCCCTCGGGCAGGGGGAGTCCCATGACGGATACCAATATTCTTACCCCCAACCCGGTGAAAACCGGTCGCAAAAAATTACCAGTGGGGTCCTGCACAAACTGGACTCCTTTACACAAGTATTTGCTAACCAAAATCTGAGAATTCAAGTCAACAACATGGCTCAGGTTCTGCACACTGAGTCTTCAATGGTGGATAATTCTGGTGACAGTGCGCTCAGGCAGCTGCTGTCCCAGAAGCCGGCGGTTGAGCAACAGCCTGTAACTTCCACTGTACAAAGATACCAACCAGTGCCACAGCAAACACACCAGAATTTTGCAAGCACACAGCAAAAGCAACAAATGCAAGTCATGCAGCACCAACAGTTGTACTACGACTACCAGCAGCACTTATCACAGATGCAGATGCATTCCGCGTTCCAGCAGGGACAGGCGCACATTCCACAAATGCAGTCCCAGCAGCTCCTACCGCAACAGATGCAGCACTTGCAGCAGCCTCAGTACTACGCTCAGCCCCAGCAGGGACACCAGCGGCTCTCGATCCAGGAAATCCAGCAGCAGCAGCAGCAGCAGCAGCCGGCTCGGCAGCAGCGACAGTGTCCGGTGCAGATCGCTCAGTATTACCAAACACAACCTGTCATGCAGCAGTTACAGCAGCAGCAGCAGATGCAATTGCCGCTTCCTCCGTATCACAGGGAACCCGATCCAAAGACTATGCATGAACCGCACCAGTACTCTCAGGATCCCAGTCATCCTGTGCAGCTCATCCAGTTGGGAGCAGTGCCTCAGTATTGCTTCCAAGATCCCCACGAACAGTACAGGCACTTGTACCCCCAGAGTTTACTGCAGCAGCAGCAGCAAGATCAGCAGAAGCAATACCTGAGTGAGAGCAGAGTGCCATCCCTGAACTCCCACATTGGCCTCACTCCACCAGACACTGCCGAGGATCCCGCGCGTCAGGAGATTAATTCTGTAGGTAATGCTGTCCCTCATCGAACTCTTTTGCCGCCCTCGGGAGTTCATCTGAACAACAAAAGGTCTCAGCAAGACTCTCCCAGCACCACGTGGCCTCAGGTAGGTGGTATTTTAGATCCATGCCCAGCCAAATTTGTTTGCAGAAGAGTAGCAAACTGTGGAAACTAAGTGGTTTCGGGAGAGGCAGAAGGTTAGGATGTGAGCTGTGGGCATCTCTGGCATGGGGAACTATTGGGGAGCTTCATTACCAGGCTTTTATCTACAGCTCTGTGTTGGCTTTGGGCCACACTGGCAGCAGCACAGAACTGCTGCTGCGAGGCTGCTGCTTTCCTTGAGAGAGGCTTTGGGAAGTTCTGCCTCGGTTTCTGGGAAGGAGGGACCCAGTTACAATAAAGCCTTCCTGCTAATTTTTCGACACTGCGGGCTCAATTGTTCAGGAGCAGTTAGGCAACTCTGTTTCCGAAAGTAGTGCTTCTGGGTCAAAGCAAAGGCTTCAAACAGCAGGTGAGTGAAGAAAACCTGAACTAGATGTGCTCACAGGGGCAGATTTGATGTCTGGCTCTCAACTCAGAGGCTTTTAGTAGTACTAAAATTGTATGCAAAATGCATACAATGCTATGAGTACCTTCATTTACACAGTATTTCCTGAAAAATTATTTTCTCAACTTTTCCCCCTCTTTTCCATTCTCCTGTTTTGATAGCAGGTGCAACTGTCAGATGGCAGACTGCAGCCACTGTCCCCAGAACAAAGGTATTTTTGAAAGATTCTTTTTGTATTTTTAATTGAATATGAGAAATGCAAAGGAGATCTGTCTTTAGAGGGAAAAGAATGCAGTCTGGGTGGGTAATAATGGTTGCTCTTCTACAAACATCCTTAGTTTTGTGCTTTGTGATTTTAAATTTATGTGATTTCCAGCATCCTCCCATAGCAATAGAATCAAATATATGCTTGCCTTTAAAAAAAAAAAGAAAAAAAGAAAAAAAGGAAGAGAACCAAACTAAAACCAAAAGCAGGGGATCTCCAGTGTTGCATTTATAAGAAAAGGGATGCTGCGCGGTTTGGATTTGTATCTTTGGCAGCAGAGATCTCTTTTTTTCTAAAGGTCTCCCCTCTGAAGGGCCAAGGTGTCCATCAGAGTGGTTGCCTACCATAAAGCAGAGGCATTGTGTCCAAGGACTTGTTAATTGCTGTCACGAGTGGGGAAATGCAGGTCTTTCATGGTAGATGTCATGGGTTCTCAGATTTTCTGTATCGATGAGCATGTCCTACTCAAAACTTCCCTTCTCCCCATCATGGGAGCAGCCGATCTAGGTTATTGGCCACGTATTCCACAGCAGTCACTACGTGCTTACTTGTGACTTCATTACCATCTAGCTGTAAAATTTTATTGACTTCCTTGATTAAAAAAGCTCCCCCTGCAACAAAGAGAACATGCCAAACTAATGCTTTTTCTTCTGTTCCATGCTTAAAAAATGAAAATAAAAATAGTGGCCAGAACAGAGAGACACTTCCTGAGAGAGCTGATGCGAAGAGCAAGCTAATGTGTTCAATATGCTTGAAGGAATTTAAGAGTTTACCTGCTCTAAATGGTCACATGAGGTCACACGGAGGAGTAAGAGCATCTCCTAACTTCAAACAGGTAGCAGTCCATTTGACTTCAGTATTTGGCACAGTCCTTTTGTGTTGATGTTTGCTTGCTTTGCCGTGCTTTGCTTTGCTGTCAAAACTTGTTCTTCTCAGCACTGTTTTGTTATGTCATACCCCGTGGAAGTAGAAATGCACGTAATTCTGTTAGTTTGTAGGCCAGAAGTCTTGTTTTAAAGACAGAGGCAGTGGTGGAGGACAGATCAGTGTTTGTCCTTCTCTGTTTCTCTGCACATTACAGAACACCCTACCAAGTTATGTCAGGAGTGTCTTAATTTTTTTCCTCCTCATGTTTGTTTATTATATTAGAAATACCAGGAACATCAAGTCTTCCTTATTTTCCTTTGAACTACTTGGATGACTAAGGAATATTTATTGGAAGTATTCCCAGGCTTTAACTGGAGGAGCAGAATTGTTGAATCTTTGACAGCTTTCTTCCAAAGTGTTTTAGTTGTATAGGTATCAACAAATACCAAACCAAAAATGTGTTTGAGTTATTCTGCATAAAAATAACTTGCCCTGTCAGTCAGTCTTTATCCTGATATTTTAGAAATTCTCTCCTGACAGGGAATACCATAGGAAGGCAAAGAGCTACCAGAGTTCCACAGTTTGTGTTTTTGTTTTCAGTTGGGTGATGGAGAGTTCTGTGGTTTTAGTGATAAAAAGAGACTTGTTTGTCTCCCCTCCTGCAAGTTATCTTGTAAAGATGCTTCAGGTGATTATTTGTCACCAAGACTGAATCCTATGTAGGAGTCGCAAGTAACCTGCCGACTTCATTTGAGGCAAATAAAGAGTCCCAAGAAGGAACACTGTTGTGTGTTTTGTAACCCTGGCCACTTCTTTTCAGCCACGGTGCATACGTTGCATAGTGCATCGATCCAGAAGCACCGCTCCCTCACTCGGGCTGAAAGCCTTTAATTGTCTGTGCAGGATGAAGGAGAGAAACCACCACAGCAGCCGCTGCCTAAAGAGGTGGATGGCCTCGCGCCCATCGTCATGCCAGTGTCTGTCCCTGTAAAGCTTCTGTCACCTGAGCCCAGCACGCAGCCCTCTGCCAGCACTGCCACAGTCACAGACAAGCCTGCCAACTCTGTGTCAGATGACGAGATGCCCGTTCTCGTGAAGATGACTTACTCTCCACCGTGCAGTCCAAAAGTGGCCAACCCCTGCTCATCCTCTGTGAGTGCTGTGTTTCTTGCCACTAACTGTTCTGTGCTTGTTAAATCCCTTTGCTTGTAGTGCCGCTGCTTTCTAAAACATCTGTGTTTTAGAATATTTTCTGGAATCTTTATGATTCCTAATAAATAAAAAACATCCTGTAGCATCAGAGCATTTCTTCCTCAATCATTTGAAAATACTAATTTTCCTTTGCTGAGGAATCAAGATCTCAGTTGAAAACAAATAATTTGAAATTGGAATGTGATATTCTTTTATCCCACTAGAACAAAGGGATTTACTATCTTTTTACTGGTTTTGTTTTTTTCCTTTTCAGGCTGCTTCATTGTTACGTTATTGCTTAAAATCGGCAGTTTTATTTCTTCCTGTTTTCTGAAGTCAGATATATGTGCTTCTCATTTCAGCCAAAGAGAATGCAATGCTTAGAGTGTGTGCTCTGAGCCAATATGAAACTTGGAGCTTTGCAGTGAAGTAATTTTTCCCTTTCTCCCTGCATGCATCAGCTCTAAGGGTTAATCACTGGGATTTCTGATACAGAAAAAATAGCTCTGCTTAATGCTTTCATTTTGCTTATAAAACTGAAATGGTCAGGCAGCACGAAGAATTGATGACTGCTTGAATGAGATGTGAGAATGCTCATTATTATTTTCCTGAAGGAGTCCTGGAGCAAACAGTATTTATTTCGTTTTCCGGTGTAGAAATGGATTCTGCTCATTCCTTCAAATCCATTTTGGCAGACTACGCCATGATAAGGGATTACTGGGGAGTATAAGTACTGTATGGTATTGTCTGTACAGTGCAGAGAAATATCCTTGTGATATTTTTGATTTTCTTTCTCCATGTGAGACTGATGGCCAAATGAAGGATCAGCGTTATACCGTCATGGGTGACTCCTTACAGTATTCACTCCTGACTCTTCATTCAGACATACACACTAATTTTAAATATATATAATATATATAAGTATATATAAAATCTTTCCTCTCTTCCTTTAAGACAGAGGTTTTACACATAAACTTCCACTTTACTGTGAAAGCCATCATTTCAAAATACTTAGTAACTCAGCAGTACAATTTTTCATATCTATTTCTAGTTCTGCTAAAGAATAGGGACAGTCTTTTCTGAATCCTTGAGCTCTGAGTGGGAGATCTTCTCTAGAGACACCAGAGTAGGTGGCTTGGGCTTGTGTATTTCTGCAACGTATGTAAAGTGACTGTGATTAAATTTCACAGTGTTTGGCTAAATGCACATTCATTCCCTCAAAATTATACTTCTGGTCTTTGTTATTGCCCAAGCAAACCAAACTCACACAGTTCCCTCTCTGGACCCTATCTTTTATATAAGCAGTAGCATTGGAAACATTAAAAGATCAAAAGATCCACAGTTTCCTCTTCTTGTGTAAAGAGACTGTGCCATTGGAGAGAGGTTTTTTTTAATACCAAAGAACTGAAGCTGTGTTGCATTTATTTATATTGTGCTTTGAGCTGTCCAGAAAAGCTCACACAAAATTCATGGAATCAGTAAAATGAAACAGCAAAAAGGAACTAAACATGCAGCAAGGCTACGGGATGGTGAGCTGAAGCTAGCAGTCAAGTGAGGTCCATCAGGATCTGTCCAGAGTGGATCTATCAAGGTGCAGCAGCAGGGCCCTCAAGGATGCGTTCTGTCTGGCTAATCAGAATCAGTTACTAGAGCTTCATAAAAGTAGGGTCGTTCTTCAGAGTTGGTTCTGCACTGAGAGCGCATGGACACCACTGTCTCCTTTACTGTTCAGTGTGACCTTTTTTTGAAAGTAGTGTTGGCAGAAGTGTGCTCTAGGTGAAGCAGTGTAGAAGGTGGAGGTGTTTAGGATTTCTAAGATGTTGCATTGGTTTGCTTTACTCTCATGAGAAAGGAGTACCAGCTCTTTCACACTTGGACAGCAGAACAAAATGAGCCCTTAACCAAAGACTTGTATCTAGCCTTCTGGGTCTCTTTTAGGTTTTGGGTTGTTTGGTTTTTTTTCCTTGAGTTTAGGGGTTTTTCCCTCTTTCTCCTTTATGAACACTAAATGTTCACCATCTTGATGCACTATATCTGTCATTACAGGGAACTTTCACTGTTTTGCATGTCCATTATAAAAAAAAATCCTCTGCAAAGCTGCATTTTCTTTCCTGCAGAAGCAAAACTCTTCCAAAATGAAAATTTTTTTTTACAGAGGAAAAATGTCAACAGCTGTTGGAGAGGATGCAGCCATGATCTAACAAAGAGGACAGGACCTCTGTAATCAAAAACATTTCCTCAAGCTGGAACTTATTAACATAAGGGATAAAGGGTGACAGTGCTAATGCTCGTTTAACATGATTTTTATTGGGTGAATGTGATTCTCAAGAACCACCCATGGTGTAGAGATGTATGTTGTCTAAACATACATTGTAGTAATTTCCTTTATGTAGTAGTAGAATTCACCAGATGATGCAGACATTCTGGAGTAACGCTGCCAAAATTTTCTTCTGCTTCCCAAATTTATTCTAAAGATGGCCTCCAGCCTAAGTACCTAAACGCAGTACATTTAATAATACCATTTTCATGTACCAGCTTCTGTGTGTTCTTAAAGCACAACCTGAGGACCTGTTTCTTCCTGCCTTATCCCCAATCCCTCAACAAATCCAGATTCCAGGTTTGCATGAATTCTGTGCCTTCTGCTTCTGTATACTCTAGGGATTTGTTATTAAATTATTTTTAACGTTCAAATTCTAGAAGTCTGGGCATATTAACAGTGTGTGAATTTCCCAAGTGGTCATCTACTACCCTTTTTTCTCCAAGGAAAGAGGAGAGAGTTAAGTTCAAGATTTGTTGCAGCTGGACTGTAGTCAAGCTGATGGGAATGTAGTGATAAGAGGCAAAGAATTTGAATTTATTACATTTTTCTTCCTTTCCTGCTGCTGAGTACTGCAGTAATTTCACTGAGCTCATGTGCCCTTCCTGGTCTCACTAAACAAATGCATTAAAAAACCTCTCATATAAAGTTTCTAATAAACTGTGACTGGGTAATGAAGTATCTCCCACCGGCCTGTGTGTGTGTTCAGTGCAAAAAGAAGAGCCCAGAGTGTACGGGTAGTGATGAAGAAGGGTGTGGGAGTCTCATGGTCTGGGAGAGCTGTTCCCTGCACTTTCAAAAGCTGACAGCAGCCTCTCCATGTCTATGTCTGTGGCTCAGCCCTACCTTGACCCAGAGGGCTTGCTGGTGGAGGTGAAGGGTAATTTGTCCTGTTTTTTCTCACTCCCCAGAGGTTTCTGTGTAGTGCCAGGTCCTGTACTGGCCAGGGTTATTATAGTGGTACCTGAATAACTGCCTGGTGACAACAGCTTTTCTGTGGCCATTACCCAAAGCTGTAGAGGATTGTGTGCAAACCACATTTAAGCGTGCCTAAATGCTAAGATTCTCTGTGTTTTCATTTAGGAAACTAGCAAAAAACCTCATCCAAGTGCTGTAAAATTGGAAGAAAACTTCAAACCGTTGCAGGACAAGAAGAAGTATCGGCACAGACCCGAACCTCTCTTCATACCTCCTCCTTCCTTCAACCTCAGCATGCCCCACTCCGGTGCCACTCTGTACCAGAGTCAGCTTCGCTCTCCCCGTGTTCTGGGCGATCACCTCCTGGACCGGACACATGAGCTGCCCCCCTACACTCCACCACCCATGCTCAGTCCCGTCCGGCAAGGGTCTGGTCTCTTCAGCAGTGTTATCACTTCTCACAGCACATCGCATGCTCAGCTGCCACTTACTCCACTGACACCCACTCCACGGGTGCTCCTGTGTCGGTCTAGTAAGTATTGCATTTACAGACAGCAGTACAAAGGAGAGACCACTGTCCTCTCCTCTCGTGTCACCACGTTGATGGGTTTTGTGTGCGCTCACAGTCCTGCTACTTCACAGGAAAAGTCCATTTTAGTAGCAGTTTTGCCTTGGATTTTGTGAGGTTAAGGCATAAATTGAATAGAGGAGCCTAATCTGCCAGTAAGGCTGTGATCATTCCATGTGGTCTGCCTCGAGAAAAGACCGCCATGCCGCTCATTACATCTGGGCCTTCTGGAGTGGAGGAAAAAGACCTAGTTTGAGACATGGGGTTCACATTAAGTATTTGTTGTTCAGTACTTCACAAGAGAAGGTGTCTAACCACTCAGAATCAGGGCAGTAGAAACCTCTGCAAGTTTAGACATTGCTATTATCTGTAAAAATTTAGACTGTTTCTAAATGTCAATAAAGGGTCGTTTTTGCATCACAGATGAGTAATGTTGGTGTTAGTAGGGAGGTGGCAATGCAGCCTGGGAGGGTCACCAGCAGCAAAACAGCGATACTCAAATTCCAATCTTTGTTTCAGATAGTATTGATGGAAGTGTCATTCCGGTGACGCCTGGGCCTGGAGAACAGACTGTTGAACCGTAAGAAAAACAATATTTTTTGTCACCACTTTTACAGATTAGCTCCAACCTAGAGCCTGTGGCCTGAAGTGTTTTGAACCAGGCAGCAAGTGTTCAACTGCCTGAAGTCATGTTGGGCTGGATGCATTTAATGTTTCTGTGGGTGGTGGCTAAGGACATTTGGAGCAAAGTGGTTGTGGAAGATTTAGGTGTCATGGCTCAAAAATGCTAGGGAGAGGCTTGGTGGGAGCCACTCAAATTGAAACAACAGTTAGTGATGGCTGGGAAGAGTGCTGTGAGGAAAATGTGCCAATCCAGTACTCTTGATTTTGTATATGTGTGTGTGTATATATATAAAAAGATTGGACCTTTGGAGCGGTGGTGTTACCTGGTAGGTTCCCCAAGGCAAAGTGCAAACAGGATTGTCCCTCAGCAGTAATGGCTCTTTTTGCTCTCTGCTGAAGAGTACCATTCTCTGTGGAACAGAAATTTGCTCTTTCTGATGTCTACCCTCTTTGCTAGTCATGCATATAAACTAGCTTGGGTTGTCCCTAAGGTATGATGTCTCAGTATGGCTTAAATTGCATATTGAAATTTTTGTTTTTCCCTGAGAGATCAGTTCTCTCTAGTATTCAAAATACTTATCCCGCTGGGAGTAAAGCATTGCGTAAAGCGATCTGACACAATTTCCTGCTACTTCAGTGCAATAAAAGTTTTGTTGAAAATAAAGTGAACACTAATCTGACTTCTGTTTTTTCTACACATTTTGTAGTTGAATACTTATTATGTATTCTTTTTATAGGCGAATCAATATTGGGTCCAGGTTCCAGGCTGACATTCCTGAGCTGCAGGACAGATTGCTAATGGAGAAAGATGTGCACAAGGCTACTTTGGTTTGGAAACCGTGGCCAGAACTGGAGAACAAAGTCTTCCAACAAAGAGGTATAACAACTTGCCATTTTAGAAGTTCCTACGTCAGCCTGTGCCTGTTGACGAAATACACATTGATTTCTCCTGTCTGTACCAAACAAAACATTCAAGAGAATATTAATTGCTGAGAGTGCAGAGCAAGAGACTAGAACTACATGGTATAGGTTCGGAACAACAGCATTATATAGTGGCATTTAAAGGGAAGTCTGGATGAACTCTTTTCTGGCAGCTAAGGGGGAAAGGTCATTGCTGGGAAGTTGGGTACTGAACTGCCTGATAAAGGCAGAGGTCCCAGCTGAGAGGCAGCTGATGGATCCTGGGCCTGTCCTGTGACCATAGTTGAGAGGAAATGTGGCAGGCTTAGTGGTTTCTACCAGTCCTGACCAGAGTTTTTTCCTGCTTCTAACATGGTTCATTCTGTTTCTCCACCCTAGCTGGAGCCTTCTTGGCACAGCAATGTCACTGGTGTGTGCAAGTCACTGCCTCACAGGCAGATCTCTGGCTCTGTAGTAGCTTGTTCCATCCCAAGGATGTGCTCCGTTACATCCTCTCAGTGATCTTAAAACAAGGAGATGAGATGCTGAGGAGAAAAAGTGTCAAAGAATCTGCTGCCCTGAACTATGTGGTCTTTGAGGGGCATTACAGAATCCTTGGCTCAGATGTTTGACTGACAGGCTACTGTATTAGCAGTAAAATGTTGACTTGTTTCTGACAGTGGAAGACCTTTTAAATATGAGCTGTTCCAGTGTGTTACCTGGTGGAGGAACTAACTCAGAATACGCTTTGCACTCTCTCTTTGAAGCAAAAGGAGATATTATGGTAAGATAAAAAGCTGAAAGGGGAGATATGATCCTCTTCTGCAGATAAATTAGCATGCTTTATTAAATGGATTTAGATACGGTTATATAAAAAAGATTTCTGATTGATTTGCAATGATGCTTTAAACATCCTGTAACATTTTTGGGGAATGACTTTTCCCTTTATTCTCTAATAAATTTAAATTTCAAAGCAGTGCCTCTCTGAAGGCTTACTGTATATTTCATATAGATAAGATTACTTAGTTTATAGCCTTGGGGCTTTGAATGTCTCCCAGTGCTTGCTCCAGCCCTGATATTTCACAGGCTTTATATTTGGTCACAGAGAGCTAAGTCCTCCTCTAGCCCTTATAAAAAACCTTTTTTTGGAGCAGCAATCACATCTACTTATTTGTTCAGAACTGTGAGGTAATTGCACACAGTTCTTATATAAATAATGCATTTCAAATATTTGCATTAGTTTAGTGATGGGAATGTTATTAACTAAGGCAAAACATCCATTTTGCCCAGTGTTAGGGAAAGGCAAGGCCCCTTGCACCAGTTCCTGGAAAGCCAATATAAAACCAAATGCAACAAACCATGGGGCTGGAATGAGTCTCACTGGATTGGTTAATACAGTGGGTTTTAGCTTGTGTCCCAGTTTCTTTAGGCTCTGTTAGCTGTATCTGAGGGGTCTCAGAATGTCAGGATGTGGAATTTGCTTTACAGAGAGTCTGCATTTTCAGGGGGAAAATTTTAGGGATCCATAAATCCTGTTTTCCTGATCTGAAGGATGATTAGCTATACTTGCTGTCATTCTTGACATATGTTGACCTAAACAGATACTCTAAAATATTTTATTCTATAAATATTAACGCTGTCAATCCAACCATTAAATATTAATATTAATTAACACTATCAAGTCAAACACTTTAAAAGTATTTGTTTGTGGCAAGCAGAAAGGAGGGAAAGAGCTGGAAGTTGCTAAGTAATAGCCACATTTGTGCTCATTAAGGCAAGACAGGTGCACATTAGGTGCTCTTCTGTGAGGTACAGTGTTAATGGGCCTCAGAGTAATTTGATGTGATTTTATATGACAGAAAAGAGAAAAGAGAGAAAATTAATTCATATCCTCATACCAAATAGTCTTCTAAATGCAGTTTTATGCCACAGCTGATTGCTTTTCCTAATTCTGTTTTTCCCTGCTTTTTCATTTAGGTTGCTCTTGAAAAGCTGCTGTTGAGAAAGCCAGTGAGATTGAAGTGTCATCCTTTGGCAAATTACCACTATGCCGGTAGGTTTCCTTGTGATCTCTCTATCTGTTACACAGAGTCCAAGCCTGGCATCCCGGGCTGGAGCATGGGATCACGTTGCACTCTCTGCTGTCTGCAGCAGGGATGGCAGCATTTAATAGAGAGGTGATGTGGACAGTACCAAGGGTACTCTCAGACCCGTTTGTTGCAAGTTGAGCAGTTTTTTACATGACTGGCAGTGTACAGAAGCTTTGCATCCGTGTTGCTGTGTAGGATTCTACGGATTTAAAACTGCCTCGGGTGATTCTTTTTCTCTTTTAAACTGAAATTTAACAATTTCATCTCCTTTAAAACTGCTGCTATTTGTCATTTATAATTTAGTATCAATAATGTCTTAATTTTCTAGTATATAAACAATCTGCCATCCTGCCTGCTTCCTCCAATGGTTCCTTGTGATGGTACACAATAAATGAATATGATAATCATGAGCATCCTTCCAAAGAGGCAGTGCTGTAGTTCTCACTAGGATCTCGGTGCTGCTTACAGAGCCTTTGTGTGGGGATCTAGTTGAAAAAGTCTGGGTTGGTGACTTGTTTAATAAACACAGCAAGAACTGCATTGTGGTGATGAAGCAGAAGTGAAACACAAATGCGGTGTTAAGCCATTGGACTTCAGTTGTGTCACCTGAGCATAGATGGCAAATGTCTCTCCTCTGCAGCCCTCCATGCTGTTGCTAAATGCTTTGTAGTGGCTAACAACTGCTGAGACACAGACTGAGTTTTACATAAGACATTTAAGACTCCACCTCCAGTTCAGGCTCAACAGGAAATGAGCCACAAGTCTTCTGGTGGTCAGTCAATCACAGTGTCCAAGGTCCATGTGCTCATTTCAGTTACAGTCACTGTGCAAGGTAAGCATAGAAGCAGGCTACTTCCTGACGGTAGCAGCCCCCTGGAAAGACCTCCAAGTAACAAGAAGTCTTTGTAAAACAACTCCTTAACCCCTTGGCCTGAGAACAAGAACAGAAACTTGTTCGATGGTAGCTGATAATGACAGTGAATAAATGTGAACGTCAGGTTTTCAGTTTTGTCTTGAGGGAGGTGCCTGTGATAGCAGCTCTGTTGCAGTCCAAAGGGTGAACATGGGAATGGATGGAGAAGGAGGACATCAGCCAGGTACTTTAATCAGAGACTCTTGTCTGAAGAGATGACACCAAATCATATGTGTGAGACAGTTCAAGGGCATGAGAGCAGGAAGATGAGGAGATATCCCACTCATATAGCCTCATCAGTAAACAATCTAATTAGCAGAGCAGATAAGAAATTTCTGCCTGTGTGGCAGAGGAGGAACAGTCTTTACTAAAGCAACTTCACAGTAGTTTCAGAAAGAATTCATTGGGATTCAGGGAGGAGCCAAGAGACTGTTTTGTTTAATCTTTCACATGAGATGATGCTAATCCTTGGAAACTAACACTGAGACCTGTGGACACCTGTGAATCCCTATTTCTTAAGCAGGAAGGAAAGTTTGATTGTGCTTATCACAGCATGAAATAAAATCTCACCAGTGTGGATCTAAGTGCCATAAAATAACAAGACAAAGCACTACTTTCTAATGCTCTTGCAATGCAACATGTGATTGCAACTTACATTGACAGCATTGCTCTAGCACTGTGCAGCAGCTCTTGAATAACAGTTTGTTTCTGATTGATAATCAGCCACTCGAGGCATATGAGAATTTTTCACAATATAGTGCATGAATAGCTTTAATATGACTTCAAGGGGCATCAGTTTGGGATAACTTCGTTTTCTGCTCCATACTCAGAAATCGCAGCTCTCAGGCTTGCCACATTTAAAGGTGGAATACACTGAAACAGAGCATGCCACTTACTTGTAAGAATTAACTCATTAGAGTACCACAAACAACAGATACCCAAACTCAGCCTTAGCATTGCCTTTGAATGAGGGTACAGGCAAATAGCTCACCTTTGAAACTTGTTGGCTTGTGAAGGAAGCCACTTGTAAAACTTGAGGTTTTTCTGTTGTATGCCAAGAAAGTTGGACATGCTGACCCAGGGCTCCTTGGAAGAACACCCTAATCTCTGTCTTAAGACTTTGCCATCTGTCAGGGTAGTGTTTCAGGAAGAGAGAGGGAGCACGTATCTAATACAAGAGGGGCACTGTTGCAAACACTTGAATTGCTGTCCTTTGAACAGTGGAGTTTCTCAGGTCTGAAGTTCTGCAGTGAGGACTGCAGGAGAGATGGTCTCTGACATAGGGCACTTCAGGCAGCCTGGGAGCTTCTTGTACATGCTCTAACAGGGTTGTGGATCAGACCCAGTGTATGCTGTATGTAGTGGATTTCAGCTACCTCTCCATGGGGCTCCCTGGGTGTACATGTAGCCCCCTTGAAACCCACAAGTTGGGCCCAAAGCACACAAATGAGTAGAAGATATTTCGTGTCACTTAATCAGTGCAAAAACAGTATGGCAGGTAAAACAAAATGTAGAGTAAATATCTGAACATAAAGATCAGCTTTAAAATTTGATCTGTAGTCTAAAGCCCCAAATTCTTTTTTGCTGCATTGCAGATCTCTCTCTATGCACGTTCTCTATATCTCCCTCAAGCTAACAAGAGCAAAAGTGGTTTCCCAGCAACCAGAGTTAAAAACAGCTTTTCTTCTGTTTCTTTTCCTACACAGGATTTGTTCTATTAATTAGGTTACTTCCAATTAACCCGCATAATCTTATAAGGGTCTCTGCTAATACCACAGCTATTGGGGAAAGTCTGTAAGGCCCAAATTCTCCATAGGTGTACAACAAAATTAGTTCATGGAAATGATTCTGGTTTTTTTTTTTTTTGTGTTATTTTTTTAAGAGGGTGGGGTAGAGGCAGGAGAGCAGAATGACTAGGGAAAAAAAATCTCTCCCGGTGTTGTCATGCTTTTTAAAGTTATGTTTTGGCATAACAGAGTAGCTCCCTGGACTGAATGAGTTCATTTACCCCTGCACAATGGGAGGGTAAATGCAAATGACTGACAAGTGATGTAAGAAGGGAAGAATGCTGGTTCAGGGCAGGAAAAGGTGGAAAGGCAGTGTGTCAGCAGAAAGATCTCTGGGTGATCACAGAATAAGTAAAACTCATGGCTTGAAGCCAGTGCCTTTCTCTGATGCTTAAGAGACCTTTAAGTGTAAATCTCTGTGGAAATAACTCTTGCATGCTTATATCCAGTACTGGAAGAGCCCACAAAAAACAGGTTGCAGAAAAGTTAATTTTGTAGTTTTCAGCATATAAAGGAGTGATGAGATACCTGCTCTGAGCTTGTAAGCCTGGGAGCTGATGCTGAAAAGCAAAACATTTGCAGTTAATAACACTGATTTTTTTTTAGACAAAATTAACCTGTGGAGTTCGATACCATGTGTAGTGCCAAGACCAAGTTAATTGAAATCAGTGCAGAGGCAAGCATTTCTATGGAGAGTAGTAACATTGACAGGAATATTGGGGATTTCTTTTCATAAAAGTTTTAGATGTTTCAGAAATTCTCAGACTGAAATAGAATCTTCTCATAGTATAAGTCATTTCAAAGGCATCCACTTTATGACTTCTTGCATATCCTTCCTTTAATGTATGTAATGCTGCCTGCTCCTAACAAACAGAACACTGCTTTGATACAGTAGAGCAATCCTGTGTTCCTTCTGTTTGACTAATATTGAGAAAGCATAAATTCATTTCAATTTAAATGTTGATTTCACATTTTCATGGGCAGTTAGGCCAGGGGACCAAACACAGAATAACAATATTCAGAAGTTTTATTTACAGCTGCCATTAAATGATAAAAAATACTTTGTGCATATTGCACATTGCTACAGTCTCTACCTACTTGTGACCTCTGTCACAGAAGATTTAAATGTCTTATCCCAAGCCGTGCAAGTGAAGAGCTGCAAAAGGATCTTAGAGAAGTTATTGTCTGGAGAACAAAAGGATATATGAACTTCTGTGTCATCAAATGTAAAGTGACATACATGGGAATAAACAATACAAGCCTCACATAGGAAATTATGAGCTCTGTGGTGTTACTTCTCAGTTAGAATGAGAGTTTGGGATTGTAATGCTATTTCTAAGAAAGTATCAGCTGTATTTTACAACAGCTAAAAAACACATTCAAGCGTTAAGAGGATAGAAAACATGATGATGCCACTGTGAAAGTCTGGATGTTTTGTGGACTTCTATATGCCTTTCTGGTCCTGTTGTCTCTATAGGAATGTTTTAGTACTGGAAAAGGTTCAGAGGGGGACAGCAGTAATGATCAAAGGTTTGGGAGTGATAGAAAGGGCACACAATTCTGAATAGCATGGAGGTGATGGTCAAGGTTGGGTTCACTTTCTCCTCCACTTGAAGAATGAAGGGTCATCCAGTGAAGCTACTGGGAGCCAGGAAACAAAGAAAAGGAGGTAGCTCTTTATGCAGAGGGTCCACTGATCTGTGAAACTCCTTGGCAAAGGATGTTCTACATACGAGACGTTTAATTGGTTGGAAGGAAGAGCAACTCAGCACTTAAAAGGGTAGTTACTAAATAAGCAAATTGCAACAGACTCAGGAAATCCCCTGTACCCAACATGGTCAGAGGTTAGGAAAAATTAGGGAAAGGCATTGTATTTGCTTGCCCTGATCATACTGTTTCCTAGGCAACTGCCCGTCATCGCTGCTGGAGACCAAATACTGGTTAGGTGGACTTTAGGTCTGAGTCAGTACAGCCATACTTGTATTCGGGTAGCAGCAATCACTGGCAAGCGCTTGAGACTTCCCAATTCTTGTTTCAGATACAGCATCAACATAAAGGTAGTGACTTTTCATCATTCATAATGATTTCACTTTCTTTTTAAGGCTCTGACAAATGGACGCATCAAGAACGGAGGCTGTTCAAAGAGGCATTGTCCACCTACAGCAAAGATTTCATATTTGTACAGAAAATGGTAAGGTTATTTCTCTTCTGTCAATTGCTGAGGTTTTTTCCCTTTTGCTCTGTTCTGTTCCTCTTCATTTTCCCTCCAGTGCCAGACCAGCTGATTGCAGGCATAGAGGCAGCAGTGGTTAGAAGAACACCGATAGGAGTGGTATATTCATTGGGTGTACCTGTGCATTAGGTACTAGTGAAAAACAGTTATAAACAAATAAAAACTGTTCCTCTTGTTATTATATGTGAAAGTTTTCACATCTGGAATCCAAATCATGGCATTTTATGTCTGGGACAAGTATGCTTTTCCATTATCGTTTTGGCGTTCTCTGGCAGTTTGTTGCAAGGTACCCGAGTCACTGGCATTGAGCCTGGCACCAGAAAGGGTTAAAACCTGTTAATAAAGAGAAAATATGTTTGGGCTTACTTTTCATGTTCTGCCACAAAGCAGAAAAGACAAGGTTATAAATCTCAGCACACAATACCCTACTTGTTAGCTCAGATGTTTAAAAATATGTGGGTTTATGTGAATCAAGTCTTAATTCCTAGATTTCTCAGTAGTAATGTACACTTGAGCTACAAAAGTACATTCTGAGTAATTTTCTGTCTGGAGTCTAGAGAATCCCAGAGAAGTCTACTGAAGCTGAAAAAGTTAATGCAAATTTGACTGAAAAAAAAATTAAAAAGAATTATTCTACAAGGGTATTCCTGTTGTAGTCAAACTGCCTTTTTTTTCCCCTCCATTTGAATGTTTGAGTAATAAAGCCTACCTCTTGGAATATATTAAAATTGTGTTGAATGAAAGCAAAAAATTAAGACTGGACTATTTCTGCAATTCCTTAACTACAGGTTAAGTCTAAGACAGTTGCACAATGTGTGGAATACTACTATACCTGGAAGAAAATCTTGCGTTTGGGACGGAAACACAGAACGCGTTTAGAGAAGAAAAGAGATGAATGCTTGGTAAGCCTAAAAGAAGATGAGAAAGTTTAACACTTGCTAATTTTTGTTTGTCTTGTTTTGAGGAGGAGGTTGAATTAGGTGACATAGGTATCTTCCAATAGAAATTATTCCATAACTCTAAATTATGTTCTGTATGAACATTGTGTGACCTCAGCTACACCAGGATTTGTGTGGCTGGACTGCAAGCAGATAAAAGTGCATTATCTAACTGTAGTCCAGGGAAACCTCTGTAAATTATGCCTGTGCCTGTGTGTGCGCTCCTAAAGGCTGCTTTAACATTCCAGTACAAATACCACTTGAGATGTGTTGGTTTGTGGGCTGGGGTTTTTTTTTAGTTGGTTGTTTTGGGGTTTTGTTAAAGTAACTTGACTACAAGTAGAGTGTACATGGCCTTTCTAATGGCAGGAGGACAGCATTGTGCCTGGCATCTATAGATCTTTGGAGCCACAGCTCCATAATACAGCAAGACAAGAAGTTTATTCAGGATGGGAAGAAATACTGATACTGGGATGCACACTTGACTAAACAGCATGCTGTTCCAGAACTGTATATGACTTAATATCCAGTGCTGTCTTTGACCATATTTGTAGTATCTCTTAAATGCACTGTCTGTTTTAGACAAGTGGAGAAGAGGAAGTGTTAGAAGAAGATGAGGAGATGGAAGAAGACAGAAAGGAAGAAAGGGAAATGCAGAAGTCACCTGACCCACCAGCTATCTCTCTTGTTGGACCTATAGATCTGCCTGCCGTTCAGGGTCTTTCACTTTCTTCGTCCTCCTTCATCTGTGAAATGCCAAACTGTGGTGCTGTACGTGTGTTTGGTATATTTAAGGGGGAGAGGGTGGTGGTTGTCATGTATGTAAACTAGTGAATTGTGATTTTGACTGCTTTTAATTCCCACCCCACAAAATATAACCAGATCTGTACAGAAAACTGAGTTCTGAGATTATGTATCAGTTAGAAATACTATATGGCAACAGCTCCAATTAGGTTACACAACTTTAATTATAGGATAGCTCACTGCTTTGTTTTAGTGTGACTATATTCAACTATAGTGGGATATTGCTGAAAGCAAGCACCATTTGACTTAGTAGATGGTGCATATTACATGTGTACACTTGTTCTGTTGTGATATGCATTCAGCATCCCTCTTTCTGCAGTTCCTCTTCCAGTGTTTTCTTGTGATTTCGTGGGGTTTATTTTTTTGTGTGTGTGTTGTTTTTTCTCCCCTCCCCCCCACCCCGCTCCCTGCCAGGTGTTCAGTTCCCGACAAGCGCTGAATGGCCACGCTCGCATTCACGGGGGTACGAACCAGGTGACCAAAACACGCTGCACCATTCCCGGCACTAAGCAGAAATCTGGTACGCAGAGTGGATACTGCTCCATCAAGAGCTCACCTGCCCACAGCACAACAAGCGGCGAGACCGACCCAACAACAATTTTTCCTTGCAAGGAGTGTGGCAGGTAAGTGTGACTGTCTGCAGTTCTGCATCCCCTTTGCCTATAGAGATTCCAGATCAGTAGTGCTGTGAGCAAACTTTTCTTTTGCTCTGATTATCTTGGAAGTTTTCCCCCTGGATGGTATGTTCTCCTACCAAAACTGTCAGAGATAGGTGTGCATGACATTTTTGATGCCCCTGCAGTATTTACTCCTATTTTCACTTAAGCTGCTAGAATTACTACATCTGACCTTCCAGCTTCGTGCTTCATCACAGACTTGGATGTGACAGTGGGAAACTTTTTCTGTGTTTCTGTGCTTGAGTTTGTCCATCCTAATGTGGTATTCCTTCACTTTTTCCCTGTTGTGGAAGATGGTTGTGAAACTGATACAGGATGTGCATAGATACTGAAGCAGGTGTGGGAGCTGCAAACTACCTCTGGCAGAGTCAGAGTAGGCCATTTTGATACCATCAGGATGTATAAATCTGGTAATATGTCCCTGAAATTCGCACCATGGCATTGCAGACTTCACTGACTTCTATTTCAGGACAAGGAAGCAAATGTACTGATAAGTTGTTGAGTCTTTTTTGGCTCATTTCATCAAAAGCAGTGCATTTTTATCTGATTTTTTTTTTCCCTTTAAAATTTAGGGTCTTTTTCAAAATCAAAAGCCGCAATGCTCATATGAAGACTCACAGACAACAAGAAGAACAGCAAAGGCAGAAGGCTCAGAAAGCTGCTGTGGCGGCAGAAATGGCAGCCACTATTGCAAGAACTACTGGGCCAGCTGGGCATAGTTTGATCCCCCTGGATCACATGAGTTTGGTTAAACATGTTGAAAATGTTGGTGACATTGATGATGATGTTGTTCCGGATCTGGGTGATGTCATGGAAGAGAATGAAGTCATGGATGCTGACCTCTTACTGGATGATGAAGATCCAGATCTACTGCAGGATGATGCTGAGTTGTAAATAAAGTTGTTTGATAGACAGCTACTGAGCACACCCTGAATGGATCAATCAGGAAACCTGGACTGCTTGTTTATTCCCACTGATTGTAAACTACCTGTTGAAAATTATAATTCTTTTATCCAGGTCTAGAAGAAAAAAATCTGCTTTTTTCCCTTTTTTTTTATTAATTTGTGTTTTGGGGGAAGAAATAAATAATTGGTACAAATATTCTTACAAGGTGTTTTTATCTGAGCTCTTTTTGCTGATAACTTCCAAGGCCGCTAATTACAGAAGTTCATGGTTTTGCTATCAGTTCCTACCAGATGGTCCTGGTAGAATCTTTAGTCTTTAACTCTTCCAAGTTTCATTTTAGCCCAATTACAAGAATAAATTTCACACACTTCTGATGAAACATTTTTTTTTGCCTATATTGGATCATTCCCAGCATCTTCTAGAGAGTAAATGTCATCTCTCTTAAAGATTTGATTACATTATTTGTCTTTGTGCTGCCATTTTAAGGGAGATGGAGGAAAAAAAAAATCTAGTTTAACTGTGAAAGAGTTAGTAATGTCGCAGTTCATTTTCAGTTCTGTCTTGGTTGCACAGGACATTTTAGACCTTCCGTTTTAGCCAGGATTTGATCTGCTGATTTTAAAATGACCTAAATTCAAGGAAAATGATTGTTCTATGGTTCACATCCTCTGATGGGAACACTGAAGCAGGAACGCTGCCTTGTTAATCAGGTTGCACTGGAAATATTGTCCCGTGACAATAAATCACACTGCGGAATAGCCATCTCGGTGGTTTTAGGGGAATGTGTGCTTGAGCAATGCTTGCTCTCTCACAAGGCGAACACAGGGAAGGAAGCGTTCTTGCCATTGTACAAGAGACTGATACACTTTCAGCACCTAGGTATAATATGTTCTTCTTGTGCCATTTTCAGTCCTCTTCAGTACAGCAAATTCAGCTGTTGTTTATTTATTATAAACATACTGCAAAGGTGAGTTGATGTTGCTGTTTAATGACCATTTCTCCTCCCGTAGGTTCAGATCTACATGCTGGACACCTGACACAGTTTATATAAATTTAGATTTGGTTCTCTCATTAAATAGGATATTGAAAGAATTGTACGTTGCAGAATAAAACAATTAAGGAAGAAATGGAGTTAGGTTGAGTGGACCTTTAATTACAGAATACGAATGCTGATTGCAGAGCTCTCGCAGGCAGCAGCACTGATTTTCTTGTGAATTTTGCACAGTAAAGGAGTATTGTTAACTTTATAAAATATTTTGTAAGACTTACTTCAGATCTTCCAGGCTTCAGGTTGGTTTGGGGGTTTTTTTCTGGGTTGGGATTTATTTTATGGCGTTCTTTTTGCCATATTCCTAATATCTTCAGCAGAATCTGAGGGATGGTGGGTCTTATTTTCTACTGTCTTTCATCCTTGTTTAACTATGCAAAATGAGAGTAAATCATGGCACTTTTATAGGAGTACTGGACCACACAAGTTCAAAACCAGTGGGACCCACTGACAGAGAAAGGTGCCTTCTCTGTCAAAGCCAAATATGTGAAGCCAAATGACCTCAAGTTTCTACTTAAGGTCGAATGTTCTGATACTAAAGAACAACCCTTCAGGAGAATGGAAATAACTTCTCAGTTTCTGGTTAGTGAAGTTCCTGTGTATGTGGTTGTTTTAGCATTTTGGGGCGTTTTCTAGAGGTTGTTGCAGTAGGTTTTGACCAGGGGGTGGAATTTCACTCCTGTCACATAAGAGGTGATGTTCTCAGTCATTGTACCCTTGAGCTTCAGGAGATCAGGCAGCAACAGCCTTTTCTTTCCCAAGCTGCTACTCAGCACATTCCCCAGCAGTTCCTGTCCATTCTGTGACATTTTATTTTTACAGGGGCCATATGCAACCCAGGTTCCGCAGACTGGGTGCTCAGCTGCGTACCACCAGCTAGACCGACTGACAAAAAATCTCGTGGATAGTGCAAGTCTTCGTGGTTTGCAAAGTGGAGGCTTTTGTGAGCAGTAAAACGTGTTGGCTTCCAGGAGCCCCAGTTAGAAACAGCCCAGCAGAGTCTACTCTTCCTCTCCCAAGCTTGTATCATTTTGACCTTTTAAAGATCTTTTTGAGAAGGGCTCTACACTGGAAAACGGACACGTTGGGAAAAAACTGTTTTAGCGAAAGGACGATTGAAATCTGATTTCTGCTTGAAGAACTGAGTGAAATACAGTAGAAACTTAGGGGCTTGATTCTGAAGAGCAGCTCTGTATTAAAGAATCTACAGTGGCGCTTTTTTAGTAACAATTGGACAGGACCTGTGCTGAACTTAGTAGCTATAAATATATATATACACATACATATGCCTGGTTAAGTAACGTTAATTGGGTGCTGTTTTATTGTACAGCCAAGAATAGCATAGAACAACGATAACCAAAGAAGTTATTCATAAAGGAAAAAAAAAGAAATGCACATTTCCTAAGCAGTACATGATTTAGGCCTCACACATTGAGTTCGTCATTATTAAGTGTTGCATTGGCTGATGTTAAATGTGCTGTTCTGCCTATTTGTACGTGAGTTGAACATAGCTTTGTTTCAGAAAACTTTTTTCTTGCTGATGGTTGATGATGGAAAACTATTCAATATTGGATCTAGTCCTCTTTGATAAAACCTGTACATACAGAAAACATATTTTATGAGAAAAATCTTATTTTCAATATTTAACTGTTATTTTATTAGAAGATGGTTCTGTAAATATTTTAGGCGTTTTAGTGTAAAAAGCAGACTGTAATTTTAGGTGGCAGAGGAAGTAACAAAATAAAAATATATATACGTTTGATAGAGCTTGTGATCTATGCTGGTTTCAGGTTCCCGTTGTTAGCATTTGACTTGCACACAGCTTAATTTCAGGTTACTGCCTACCTGGTTGTGTGTATTTAAGGATGGTTTAGGGCATAAATTAGTACTAGTTTATTCCCCTGCTCCCTTTAAAGATTTGGTACCGATCGGAAGCTGTGTTGTATTATAACCGCTATTTGTATGTGTCAGAAGAAGGGTTTATGTGCCATTTCCAGTCATTTTTGTATTTCGGTAAAATACAGTCGGATGCGTTTTGCTTTAACGGGCTTGTATCCCTTCTTAAAATATTTGTAAGAGCGGAGAGAAGGTTGAAAACCAGAGTTGGTGTAATTGGTTTAGTTTTGTTTTTAAAGGATTCCTAGAGAACAGGACGGGGAGCCGCCCGGGAGAGGAGCGGGGGCCGCCGTTGGCGGGAAGCGGCTGAGGGGGAGCCGCAGCTCCGCCCGGGCTGCCCCTCAGGAAGCGCTCGGGGGACGCGGGAAGCGGGGCGGGGAGCCGAGCTGGCAGCTCGCATGGCTCGTTCGGGGCTCGTTCGGCGCTCGTTCGCCTCCGCACCCCCGAGTTCTGCCCCATGCCCCGCACCTCCCCAGCGGGGGAAGGAGGTGCGGGATGCGGCCGCTCTTCTCCTTCCGGGCGATGGAGGGCGGGCTGGGGCGGAGCCAAGATGGCGGCGGGGTGGCTGTGGCGGCGGCTCTGTCAGGTGCGGTGTGTGGCGGGAGAGGGGACGCGGAGCCCCGTCCTCTTCCTTCTTCTCCTCCTTCTCCTTCTTCTCCTTCCCCTTCCCCTCCTACTCCTCCACCCTCCTCCTCCTCCCCCTTCTCCTCCTCCTATTTCGTGTCCTTTTCCTTGGCGTCTTCATTCTTGAGGGGAGTGGGGAAAGCGGACATGGCAAATGTAATCCTTCGGGCTCCGGGAGGGTTGCGGCTCTACAGCTTGACACTGTCTCTGCACGCCGTCATCGCCTGGCGGGTCCTCAGAACTCTTCCCTCCAGTTCTGTGGTTTTCCCGCAGTTAGTCTGGGTGGAAAGGATAGTGGAGAATAGGTGACTTGGATTTGGAGGCCATGTGCTAGGCGAGTTTCTAGTCTTAAAAGTTTCAAAGCTTGGAAGTTACAACGTAAAATTATAGGAAAGCATTTTGCACTGCCGATTTTGCCAGTTTGCTAGTTCGAACTTAAAAGGAGCGATTGCTTTCTCTCAAATTGGGAAAATTGGATTTTCTGAAGCCCTAAACGCTCTTCTAGGTATGCACTGTGTTCTGGACTTGCTTTTCAGGCATCTGTTTTCCAGACACTTAAGAGGCTCTCAGCCAAACAAAATTAAGGCTATTTTGCACTAGGAGAGGGGTAATTATGTTTTGTGCAAGGTCTTGGTGCACCCAGGAAGTTGAATTCTGTTATGTTGCAGTCTTTGAGTATCTTTTCCACCTTCTGTGATGGCCATGAGCAAGAGCACATCATTAAATGAGACAAGTGAAGCTGTTAAAATATGCTTTCCTGCCCACTGAATGCCATCTCTATCACCTGAGGTATTCAGTGTACCATTTTGTCAAAATTTGCTCAGAGCACCTGTAATTTCATGTTACAAAAACTTTTGACTTGATGCATATTTGCTTAATTAGTAACAAAGGGAGGTGGCACGTGGTGGGAATAACATGCACAATCATAGAATATTGGAAAGGCTGCAGACCTTAGTGTGTGGGATAGGACTCTACTGCTCCATCAGGTTTTGTTTTGTTCATTTTTATTGCCTGAAGACTGAATTTTTTGTATCTAAAACCACACAGCACAATATACTATGAGTGCATATATCTTTGTATGCAAATAATAAATCCTTATTACCAGGTCAAGCAGTTACAAGTAAAAGAATATGTAGCATAGACTGCATACGCACATGCAGAAAAAAAACCAAAACAGATAAAAAATTCATTTATGATTACAGTTAATAGCCTTACGTTTGTCATCTAGGGTCAGATTCTGTGCCAGGTATTTGCACAAACAGTTTAAGCCCTGCACTGAATACAGTCTTTTATGCTCAGGGGCCTGTCTGCTTCCTGAAGTGTGTCAGGTGATTGTTACTCTGTTTCCTATTGGCATTGAATGGAAGGAAGGCAGCATTCTGACTTCAGAGAGAGAACTGAGGTGCAAACGTCCACATAATTTTGTCATAGAATCATAGAATGGCCTGGTTGGAAGGGCCCTTAATGACCGTCTATTTCCAGCCCCCGCCATGTACAGGGACACCTTCCTCTAGACCAGGTTGCTCAGAGCCCCAATCCATCCTAGCCTTGAACACTTCCAGGGATGGGGCATCCACAGCTTCTCTGGGCAGCCTGTTCCAGTGCCTCACCACCCTCACAGTCAAGAATTGTTTTCTAATATCTACTCTACCCCTACCCTCTTTCAGTTTGAAGCCATTCCCCCTTGTCCTGTCATTATATGCTCTTGTCCATCTATTTTATTAGATGTCATAAGAAAGTTACTAGCTGTATTTCATTACTTTTAGGTATTAAGGCTCAGGTAGTTTCCAACATAAACTTTGAAACTTTCTGAATTATTATCAACTACAGTGACAAATATTCAGTGCTCCTAAAATTGCCTGTTGTGTCACACACTTAAAGAATGTAACACTAGTGCCTCTGTGAAGATCTGGATTTCAAAGGATTGCTTAAGGGGAGGCAGTTGTACCATAGTCAGCTTTGTAAACAGAAAACTCTCCTGTCTCTTGCCGCAGTCATCTTCTTTATTGGAAGCAGCATTTGTAGGATAAACAGCGACTGAGGCAGAGTTACTTCAGGAAACAGCTTTGCTCACTGCTGATGTATAATGAATGCATGATGCATACTGGAAAAGGTTAGGGACCTAGTAGCATCATAGAGTCAGTTATGCATATCCATGAGCAACTACAGTAAGGTTACCTGCAGAACTGTAAACTCTGGCTTGTTCTCTGATGGTTTGATTAGACAGTCACCTATATAACTCTTGGGTGGGGTATCTGTCTCCTCTCTTAAAGCTATGACTCCAGCACATGTGAAAAAAGAGCAACAAGGGGAAAGATAAATAACTGATTTGGCTTCAGCATTCTGCTGCAGCCCTGAGGTTCTGATAAACAAGTGAGAGTTCCTTTTTTCCCCCCTCAAGTAGTCTATAACTTTGCCAAATTAAGAATTAGTGGAAGGAAGCTAGAAGCCACATAATGTTCAGAAGGGAACAATTATTCTAGTCTGAAAGAGAGTAATGTTACACAATTAACAAGTATATTCCTTTTGTAACACAGAAAATCATGTTACCTCTTAAACATGGTTCATTTACTTGTAAGGAGTATTTCTATTTAAATGTTCTCTTCAAAAGAACAAGTATTCAAAAGAACAAGGAACTTTTTTTCTGAAAAAACCAGTAAATTTCCATTTAAATTCACGGGTTGAATTTCTGCATTTATAGGATACTGTTTTCAGTTACTTTTATAAGTCCTTCTTAGGCTTGTCATTTGACAAAACTAATACATATTGTACCATGAAAGTAAAACTAAAGAGAAAATATTATCATATACAGAAATGACATCTGATGCCACAAAAATACATTTTTCTGTTAAGAATCTGCTTTGTGATTGCTATTCAGGTGCCTCAGTAGTAAGTGCATACTGTTACTGTGCCCTTAACATGGTTCTTTTTTTTAGGTGCTATTGTATACTGAAATACATTTCCATGTTCCTGTTTCCCAGTGTTTTCCAATGGAGCAAACTTCCTAGTTTGTCATGTCAGTGCCTAGGAATGTGCTGTGCTTTGGTGTGCAGAAAAATAATCTTTAATAAACCTGTGTTAACTGGCTGTTTTCTGGTTTGGGGAGAAAACCCCACAACATAACTTATCTCTTTTATCCAGGGATCAGCTTTTCCTGTCAGTTATGCAAGCAGAATTATGCAAAAGCAGTATTTTCTTCCGTAAGTGTAACAGCCCCTCCTCCTTCCACTGCTCCTTCATGGTCCCTGACATAACAAAATCCAACTTTAACAACTTATTTTATGTTTTCCCCATGACTGTATTTCTAGGAGCTCCAACTTGACGGGAGGACGGCTGGCTGGGTCCCATGGTGATACACAGGAGCCTAAGACTAATCCTTTGGTGAGTGTTCTGTAACAGGGTATTTTGTATATTATCTTAGTAATGAAGAGGACATCCAGAAAAACTTGAGTTCTTTTCTTGCAGCTTTTTGAAGGTTTGTCTTAGTGATGTCAGATTTGTCATAGAGAAAGAAGTAATTTAGATTATTGGTGTTTGAGAGCTTCTGGGTTTTGGTTTTTTTTCCAACAAGATCTCTGTAGCTCACAGTTGCCTCTCAGTAACTTTCCCCCTTTTCTATGCAGCTGTAACTCTATGAAATACCAAGTTTTTGGCCATATTCAGTTCAACGCCTGCGACAGCTTAGCAGCCTTTTGACAAGGACTTCAGAAACATCTGACAGGCAGTATTAGATCTGCAGTGCTGATCCAGCCTTCCCGCTGCGTCTGGTACATGCTGGATTTAGTGTGCTAAACTGCCTAGGATTGAACCTCTGGGAAAATCAGCACTTCTGCACTCATTAAGGCTCTTCCAGTTGATCAGCGAGCCCAGACCTTCAGAAATTGAAGCTCTAACTGAAAGTCATAAACTTGCACTTGTACAGACATGAAGGATAATACACCTGGGGAAGCCTACTGTGTTTAAAGTAGTCTTAGAGCTGACTTACTAAAGTGAGAATTCTGGTTGCTGTCCATAATGTTCTATTTAATTTCCATACCCAAGCAAACTCTGAGTGTTTTGGGTATTCACACACTGCTATTTAAAATACAAATATTGCTGCTCCAGACTTGCTTTAACAATGAGTTTCGTTCTTGCCATTGTTAGTGTTGTCCTCCTTATATTTATCTGGCATTCCTCTTTTTGGATGAAGAAATGTTACCTAAATGTTCAGAAGTTAGCTATCTCTTCACGCTTTGCCTTCCCTGGTAGAGTGAGACCTGTCAGTCAAGGTAATGGAGTCAGACTCTGGTAGATAAACTAAAATTAGCAGCTCAACAGGTTGTGAGGTGTTTTTGCTCTTTTACAAATGGGGCATGCAGGCTAAGAAAGTATGCGGTGCATGTATTAATTAAGAACATGGTGTGGTAACTGTTGTCATTTCTTCAAAAATGCAGGTATCTATTTCAGATGAGCCAGAAACACTGTACAAGAGATTGTCCATTTTAGTTAAAGGCCACGATAAAGCTGTGTTGGACAGTTATGAATATTTTGCAGTGCTTGCAGCTAAAGAACTTGGCATCTCTGTTGAAAAAGTGTAAGTAACTGATCTGTAGAGTGATAGGGAGTCAGATGCTTCTTCTGTCATCTACTGTAATTCAGGTCCTCTGCTTAGACATATTATTTTTTTTTTTTTTTTAAGAAATGGCTATAATCTGACTTTTTTTTCTCAGATGATAGATCTAACACTTCTTTGATGGCAGGATGGTGATGAGAAAGCAGCAGCAGTTCTGCACTCAGCTCTGCCATAGTGGAAGTGCTTTTTATCTACATGAAGGATACTGTCAGTACTTTCAGTACAGCTGTCAGTGCTGTAGCTTCCCTGACCTAGTGCTGGTTAATACCTGAGTGTTAACCGTGCCCATGTGAGTTAATAACAAACTGTACCAGTGTTTTATATTTCCTTGTACATCTAAATGTCAAGTAAGAACAGAGATTTCAGCATAATCTTTCAGATAAACTTGTATTATCATCCTTTATATAACATGAACGTTTCTTTTTCTTCTTTGCTCAGAGATAAACCCCCAAAGACGATAGAACGATTTACACTTCTCAAATCTGTACACATTTACAAGAAGCACAGAGTTCAGTATGAAATGAGAACACATTACATGTGTTTAGAGGTAAGAAAGAAGGAAACAAAATTGTTCTAGGTGCCCAATTCAAAGATATTACTAGATGCTAATGCACGAGTGAAAATGGTTTGGGGAGGAGAACGCTGGAGAATATTGGAAAACAGCTGACCTAGTTACGTAAAATGTAACACAAGTTATTCTGAATAGACAGCCTACATCATTTTTGGACCAAAAAGTTAATTTTGACCATCATATTAACAGCTGAAAGAATGACTAAAAAAAATAAGGTAGAATTGAGGGTTACCTTTATGCGCATTACGCTCTTGGTTTCCAAAAATCAGTGGGATGAGAGTTTTCTCAGGAAGGGAAGAAGATGCAGCTAAATCATGGGCATTGCCAGTCACTAAGGGTTCTGTTCTCTGTGATTTGGTTTGATGTTTTTGAGCAGACATACTTTTGTCCTACGCGGCATCATGCGGCAAACTAAAACTGCGTGTAGGAAATAGAAGAAAGGAAGCATAGACAAACCACCAGCTCTGTGGCCGATGACACCGACATCTGTATGGTTTAGAATGCAGCTGTGGTTGACTTTCTTAGAAGAAAGGTTTACTGCCAGCATTTTGTGGCTCCTGGGTGTCTTACTGTCTTACTGTAAGCACAGTGCTTAGCAGAATGGGACTTTAGGTCCCCTGACATGAGTGCAGTACAAGTGGCTGCCCGCAGACCATAAGAACTATTTTTACCTTCCAGGAAAAACTAAAAGATCAGTAATTCAGTGCAACCAGGAGAAACTAAAAAATCAGTATTTCGGTGGAACTCTGGAGTTGCAGGATTTATAACAGGCTTGAACTTTGAGAGTATAGAAAAGCTGGTGATTCTTGCCTAACCTGTAATTAATTTCATCTGATACCTGCAGTGTTAAGATCCACCACTTCCATCATAATCAATGCATGTGCTCCTAGGCAGCACGTGCAGTTCTGTGGTGTGAAGTAACTACTTCATACTTGCATGAGGGTTGAGTACAGATGAACTGCTTCTGTTCAGAATATTATGTTCAGAATATTATGGAAGCTGCCTTCCTGTAAGATGTTTGGTCCCATAGCAAGGGCTAAAGAAGCTCGGGCAAACTTTTCTTTTTATTCTGTTTGAAGTATTATTAATAGTAGTTCATTAAAAAAATTCTTTCTGTTTTAGTTGAAATACCTTACAAGCAGTACTGCTGCCGTTTACTTGGAGTATGTGCAACGAAACTTACCTGAAGGGGTTGCCATGGAAGTGAAAAAGGTCAGTTTCCACGCCACATTATTAACTGTTACAAATCCTGATGCAAGTAACTACGAGAAAATGGGTGTAGTTTAAAAGGAAAATTTTCCAAGGTATTACGTGGTAAAGAGGCTGTATTGCTTGGAAGTGCCACTAGGTGGCATTTTAAATCTGAGTCATGTCTCAAACCAGACTAAATAAAGCTAAGTGGTTAGATATTAGCTGGCTGGTACCGTAAATGGTTGTTTTTCTTCCCTTTTAGACTAAGATAGAGAAAATACCTGAACACATTCGAAAACCTGTTTGGGATACACTACCTCAAGTAGAAGAAACTGAAGTCAAGTCATGAACGGACCAGGTACTTGGCTCCATTAGTACTGAAATTCATTGCTCCTATCAACCTAATTTACTGAGATAGCCCATTGTTAAATAAAGGTTCTCTTATAAAGAAATTATATAAAGTCTTGTTTCATCAAGTTATTCTTGCTCATAACTCCAGTACATGCAGACTGAACTGCTATAAAGTGAAGAAGTTTGACTGTTCTGTGATCAATGACTATGGTCATTTATAAGAAGTTTGTAGAAAGGTAAAGTTTATTTTTACTTATATATGTAAAAGTGTGTGTATATGTACATATCTATAAATTCACCATCTCCTTTTGATACTAGATGGCCTCTGAACACTGAAAGACTTGCAAATCCATTTAATGTTTGTGTAATATTTAATATTATGGATGCCAGATTGTTACCCATTTGTCAATTTTGGATAAACTAGTTTGTTGGATAAACTATTTCCCTTCTTTACTTCTTTTCTTTCTTTTGCCACATTTCTCCAGTTTTGCTTCCTGACACATTTCTTAGCGAGTGCCAACAGCAACACTCCAACCATAGCTTTAGGTCTTGTCTCAAGTAATCTTCCTTCCTATTGACCATCTCCTCTCATTTTCAGTCAGAAAATTTGTAGTTGCATTTTAGAGGAAGTTAATAAAAACCCCACGCTTCATACCATTTATAAACATCAGTGGTCGAGCATGCTCTATTGTGTTCTTAGGAGTCAGACATACAAAGCTTAAATGATCCCTGTCTGAAGTACCCACTTTTGCATCCATATAGCAATATTGTCAGGAGCAGCAATTTCATTCCTTTAAACAGTGTATGCCACATGAGATGTTCTGTGCAGCACAGCAAAGCTCTGTGCTTCACAGGAATATGCACCACATTCCTACCTTGCTAGAATTCCAGTTTGAATATGGAAGAGTCAAACCACTGTCAGTTTTGTTGTATGTGTAAACTCACACCTCTTAAGGAGAGAGAGAGGTTTTTCAGACGTGAAACATAACTAAATCCCTAGGATCAGTTCAATATCAGCTCAGTATCACTGCCTTTTTTATGAAGGAAAGATGAAGAAAAGACTCTGCAGTATGCAGTAACAAAGCTTGACTTCCAGTACCCAGTAGCCTGCATACTTAGCCTATAATCAGGACACAGATTCTTAACACTGCTGCTCTGCCCCGCCCCTGGCTGATAGTGCACTAGCCTCATGTAAAACAAGTTTTAACACCAGTCAGTCATTCAGAGGAGATTTTTGGATGTTTGGTTAAGCTAATGCTCTGTCTTTCTGGATGGAGTTCTACTGTGTATGAACTAGGGCAACGGTAAACCTTCAACGTAATTGCCTTTGCTTTCCCTCCCCCTGTAATCCCAGTTCCTTTAAGATACAGGAATCAGAGAGACATTTCATTTACAGAAGGAGTATGAGAAAAGAAAACAAAACCCTTTAATGCAAACAATTTACTTGTTCAGGTAGGTGCACACAGCACGTGTAACGATTCTCTTCTGCGACACTTTTGTATGGTAAAAGGACAGTATTATGGGATTTGGGGTTTTGCATACTTGTCTCATTGTTCCAAGTTTCTAGTTCTCTTAACAAAATGTTCCTGTCTTTCTTTCTTTCAATTACAAGAAACATCAGTAATAAAAAGTCAAAATTTTCTTCTTTCTGCTTCAATAAAATGCCAGTAGATATTATCAAAAAGCACAGTCAGTGCATCATGTCTGCTGATGCAAGGTCTTTCATACATCAGCACATTGTTATCACTCCTCTTTCATTCCCCCTACCATATAAATATTAACTCTTCTTTGCCTTGGTATTAGAGTATGTTTCCAGTTCAGAAGAAGGGTTTTTTTAGTTTAGCTACTGAAAATATTCACAGGGCTTTATCCCCAAGCCATTATAGTACAGAAGTTTCACCTTGTGCTCAGATAAAGTTATGGTATCTACATTATGGAAGACAGTGACGAAACTGAGCAACAGACTCCAAACATGTACAGCAGCTTCCGATATCTAGAACTGACTGGAGCTGCTTTAGCCTGCAGTGGCAACACTGCTAAGAAATGAAAGAGCAGAAGACTTAGTTTGCCATCAGAAATCAAGTGCAGTGATGAAACCTTCCGACCAAAACAATCATTCTGAGTACGTGGAAGGGAATTAAAAACCAGAAGTTAGTTTGGTAGCTACTTAGGGGAAAAAGAAATTCTAGTGTTTTAAATAGGATCGATTTTAAAAGGACCAATTCTTCCCTAATGTTGGCACCCAAAAGTAGAGAAAGTCATAATACAGATTTCTTTACGCTTTTTTCTAGCATCTCATTCAAATCTATCCATTTACTTAACCTGTCCCAATGCAGGGGGTATCAAGGCTTGGAAAACCTTGCCTTTTATTCTCCCTTCTTTCAACAAACTGGGCGTGGATGTACTGCAGAACTAGTTTGAAACGCTGAGAAGTGTTTTTTCTGGGTGCCCACAGAAAGCTGAGGGCTAAGTCTCCATCCCCTTCCTTGACATTCAGTTTTGCACTGCTGGCATACAAGCTTGCAGTTAAACTCTCTACTGCATTAGACGTGCTCCTGCAGAAATGATCGTGTGGTTTCTTAAGCTAATGTTGCTATGGACAACGCATGGATTCCAGCAGTTTATGTGGTTTGCATAGCCTGGATCTTTCTAAAATGCTGGGACCCTTGCTTGCCCAACATACTAAAATCTGAAGATCTATTACATTTTAGATGCTACCTTATTCTCTGTATTCCATATTTCTCCAGTGTGTAAACTTGGTAGTTCCTTAAAGAAGATGAATTCATTATAGAGTTTTTTACATTGGCAATATGTTATAGTAATTGCAGTCCAGAGAATTACAGCGTCAGTAAATATATCAGCCATTTGTCAAAAAGAATTGAAGCTTGATTTTCAATGACATCACTTGAAATACAACTCATACAGGCAAAAAGAAAAAAAACATAACAGTGGTAGAGCAGTTTCTAAACTTAGTTTCCATCAGCAAAATAAGATTATTAGGCTAAATATGGCTGAGAACAGATATTAAATACAAAAGCCCCCAGCAGTTCTGTTCTGAACTAAATTAGTTTTCCTTAAGAATAAAGGAACAAGTAGCTTGAGCACGTAAGTAATAAATATTTGCCTGGATAACATTTTTTTGATCACTAATGCTAGAGAAAGGGGGATAAGGAAGTTATAAAAATCTGTCACCTTAAACATGGCCATGCTTCAAAGGGTGTCCCCTTCAGAAGATAATAGAAGCATTCTTTCACCGAAAACTCCTGTCACTTCCTGGAAGTCCTTTGAACTGGCCTGTGAAAATGGCCAGCTCCAGTGGTGCTCACCCTCTTGGACAGAGAGTTTTCAGTTTTCTTCAGTGGCCTGTAAATAAGTAGATATTTTGTGGTGTTTTGTGTGATTAAAAATTTGATGTAATCTTTTATGTCAGCAGCTGTTGAACAGTATATTTGGTCATGGCTCTGCTTTTTTATTTTCACTGGTATTTTTAGTCTCTACATTTATGCAAATGGCAACATCAAGGTTCTTGCCTTTGCATAGGTGCCAGGTGTTCCCAGGGAAGGAGTGATGTCTGGAAAGAGAAGACATGAACTCCTTTCTTACCTTTCTATTTGCTACACGCCAGTATTGTCGCTTACACATCTTTCTTTTCATTATATCCACAGAAGTGCATGCAATATAAATAAATAAGCATTCAACTTGATAAGCTATATGCTACAGTCCATTGTGTAATTTACACTGCCTGTGTAACTTGGGGCAAAATGGTTTAGTTTTAGCTCTCCATTCATGAATTTGGATAGAAAGTGTAATCAACACATTTGTTCCAATTAAAAACATACACTAAAAGGAAAAAATCTCACAAGGGAAAGGGCAAAAGCAGAGGTGGAAAAGCAGGGATGGAGAAAAGCATGGAAGTGATTTGCTGTGAGACAAAAGAGTGAAGGCAATAAGCCAGCAAGGAGGAATCTGTTCTGTTCAGATTAGTAGAGTTCTCTAAAATAAAGGAAGTGGCTTTTATAAACCATCTGTCTCTGGAACGTCATGCAGATAAAAGTGCTGGAGGTACACAGGTAGCAGCAGCAGACTTCTGCTGATGGGCTTTAGTTGCAGTTGCTGACAGAATGGGGTCAGCAGAACAGATTTCAAATAATGTAAGCTTTTCTCCTTTTTCCTTCCAATATTATTGCTGGAATCAGAGATGCTGGTGCATAAGAAATCTCGAAAAAGAACATTGCTGGCAATATGTTGCCAGGTTAGCAACTAGGAGCTCCAGGGTGACTTTACAAGTTCATTTAAAAATCTGATTTAAAATTTTCAGGTGGAGAGATCTAATTTAAGAAAGGGATTATCACATAACAATGGTTACGTGTTCGCTGGTCTGTGGGATATCAGCATCAGTGCTGCTTTACTGCCTGTGCCTCACCACAGAGAAGCTGAGGTGTTCATCTCCTGGGAAACACATCTTTTAAGACACACATCAGTGACATCACGTTTTAAGTAGTTTAATCCTAAACACCAAATACTGCCCAAGTAGGAGCCTTCTCACACAAGGAGCGAGGAGGAGGGAAGGAGCTGAGCAGAAAGAGGGAAACAATCCCAGGAATATCATTGTTTCAAGGGTTAAACTGAAGTCAGGATGGAGAGAGGAAAAGGGGGTGGCAGTAGACATCAAGCTACAGGGCCAAATCTTCTAAGCTGCTAGAAAAACTTTCCCATTCTGGTGAAAAGAAGTGTGAATCAGTGGCCACAGAAGCTAGTCCTGGCATTCAGAACATAACAAAAGAAGAAGATTCATGCATTTTTAATTCATAAAACAATATTAAAAAGCAGACTGAAACTCCACGAAGTAGTGTGAAATAGCCAGAATTTTGGAAAGAGTGTAGAAACAACACTGGAGTCTGAACTATAGCCTTACTATCGCCAAGGTCCAATAATTTTCCCTTTTTAACACACAAGAATGCAACCTCCAAAGAGTTCCTGAGCTGTCCTGATTCAGCTCTGAACAGACTCCTACTCTGCCTGCTGTCTCCCAATGCCAAATTAGAAGTCAACAAGAAACAATTTTGCAACATAAAAATATACTGCCTTTTTCACACTCCTGACAGAGGTGGGATTGATTGGCAATATTTTTTCTATTGCCGAGCATGGCTGCCAACTTCACCGAAAAACCCTGGTAGTTGGAAATAATTTATTTTAGTCATTGTTGTTACATAACATGTTGGCTTTGACAGAACCTGCCAAGGGAATTTCTGCTGCTGGGCACAGCCAACTGCTGCTGCTGCCTGTGTGCTGCGGGGTACTGGGTAAAGCAGGTCGGTAGAATGGTTTGGATTAAGACAACTTCCCCCACGCCAGAGGGGTTTATTGAAGGGACAGACCGTGGGATTAACAACACACAGGAATAACTCCTGGAGGCTTCTGTGTAACTGAAGTGCAGTTAATGTGCTTGCCTGCTTCAGTCAAATCCGTGGGTGCCCTCAGGTCAAGATAGTCAAGAAGCTACAATCTAAATGCTAAACTGTTTTTCCCTAAAATATTCCATGCCTCCATCCTATTTGGAATTACGTTGCCCTCACTTAGTTCTTGTAGTCCCAGAGACAAACTGAAAGGTACTGTGTGTGCTTTGCACACTACGACACCATTTATAGCATCTCGTTACTAAAGATCAGAAGAGTTTCAGCTAGGTGATACAGAATCACGGGGATATAAGGAATATAAAGAACTTTAAAGCAAAGAACTGAGTATGAATTTATTTGACACAATTTATGGTTGTTTCTGAAAAACTTTGTCTCCATATGCAGTAAAGCACCCTTAAGCAGCGCTCAGTAAATTCAGCAGTGACATCTCAGAAGAGCCAGAATTTGGTGGGGTTTCATTTGGAGGCTTTGATTTCACCTTTTAGAATAAGGCAGTCTGAACATTAAGAACTTGTGCTGGGTCTCTTCCTCTATCCTGATTGTAGAGGTTTCCCAGAAAATGTGTATCTTTTAGCAAAGCACTGCAGATAATGGGTCAGTTGGGGAAGAACCTGTGGCTCAAGTAGTGTCTGCCCTAACAGGCCATTTGCAGTGTTCCCCAGCGTCTGGAGAGGGTCGGTCTCTAAGGTAGGTCAAGCTGCATTTAGATTATCACTGCTTCTGTAGCCAGAGATCGGAAGTAACATTGCATTCATTGGATTTGAGAATTAAAAATTTTCTTCATAGGAGTAAAGCTCACAGCTTTCTCTCAGTGCCTGTTTCCTGGGCAAACATCCAAGCTTGTCTAATCATACCCCCACATGTACCCGGGAAAAACGTTATGCACAAAAGCTTGAGGCTGCAGCGAATCCGATGCAAAGAGAAACGCAGCAGGTCTTCGACATCTCTCCTACCCGCCCTCATGACAACCTGCGCTCCGTCAGCCCGAGAGCAGCGCCGGGCTGGCCGGGCTGCGCGTTTGCGGTGCCCGCCCCGCTGCCAACACGCTGCTCGCCGGCCTCAGCACCGCTCCGGCAGCGGAAACGCGTCACGGCCCGCACCAAGCTCGCGGTCGCGGGGCGCAGCTTCGGGACGGGGTTGATTTTGGACACAGTCTGGGGACAAGTGTTCCCTGCCGGTGCTTTGTGCTCCCCAGCGCGATTCGCAGGCACAACGCGCGCCCGCTCCCGACACGACAGGCTGGCCGCCGGCAGGGCGAGGCTCGACCCTTCAGCTCGCCCCCCTCCGCCCCTCCTTCCAGCCGCCCGCGGCCCCGCCTTCCCAGGGCGCGACGTCCGTGCCGGCATCACCGGGTGGCGCCGGGCTGCGGGCACCGCCCCGCCCTGCGACAGCGCAGCGCGCCGGGCACCCACGTGGAGCGGGCAGCGCCGGGATGGGCAAGCGGCGAGCCGGCCGGGAGCTGCTGCGCAGCCTGAGCAAGAAGCAGAAGAAGCACCTGCGGGAGTTCGGCGAGGAGCACCCGTTCTATGACAAGTGAGTGCCGGGCTGGGCGAGGCCGCCCCTTCCCGGCGGTTCGGTCCCGGGCTGCGAGGCCTGCCCGGGCGGCGGCCGCTCCCTCTCACGCTTCCCCTGGGCTGCCGAGGGAGCCGCATGGCGCACTGCCGCTCGTGAGCCGGGAATCTCGAAAGCAGAACGGAAAGCAGGAAGTCTCAGCTCGGATTTCCTTGCAACAAATGTAAACTCTTGTGGTGCAGCCCGGAGGCTGCCACGAGGAGTGGGGAAGCGGAGGAGTGCGAGGTGGGCTCCCATTTTGGTACCAGGCCGGTCTCTTGGGTTGTCAGGGTTCCAGCTTTCCCACTGTTTGTTCCGTGCTCTTTTCTGATCTCGGAAGGGGTATGAAAATAAAGCAGTGAAGATCTGTGTGACAAGAGCCGTTCCCTCCTCGGCGGGATTCCCGTCTGTCAAAAAGACCACCTTTCTTTTGTACCCACGTGTAAACTTCTGAGGAAAGAGCTGCTTAGTCCAGACGCTGTGTGATCTGTGGTGCTGCTGTGAAGCCTTTAGGAGCAGGCACACGGTGTTAAGGTCTGTTGTTCGTGTGTCCCCTGGGACCCTCCCGGCCTGTGTGGATTGGGATGGAAGGCCTGCTGGAGGGAATGTCCTGTGTGTCACCCTGTACAGTGATGCTCAGTCCCACACAAGACTCTGCATCTTTTTGAAGGAGATGCAAGGTTTGCTTGACCTCAGCTTGTACAGTGGCTTCTTTGAAGAATTGCAGTCCCAACGCTGGTTTATTAATGCTGTTTTTCTTTTAGTTTGTGTCTTTTTCCCACTTCACAGACCAGTATTTAGCGCTAGAAGTAGTCTCTGTCTCTGGTTAACTTTGTTACAAACTACTCTCGTAGCTAGATTCTTTTAATTCCTTTTGAGACCTCATCTTCTGATTCAAGCTGGATTATACTTTAAAATTTTTTATTGATCAGTTGTAATGCCTGAGCACTTAGGCTTCATTTACAGAGGGTCGCATCACCTGAGTGGGTCACCCTTAAGGGTAAGTGCCTAGTCTGTTGCCTTAGGGAGACGTGTGATGGTTTGGTTTTAAGCTTTCTTTTCACTTCTTTAAACTTGCATAACTAATTAATTCACCCTTTCCCTCATTTCTTTCATCATGTGTATAAATGTCGTTGACAGAGTAAGATATTTTAGTGCTTTCTTTTCAGGGTTTCTGGAAGACCAGAAGCAACTCAAATATGTGAACTGGTAATATATTTTTATTTCTTCCTTAGTTTCATCTTTATGTAGTTCAGTGAAGTGAAAAACTTAGCATTTCAGGTTTCCAACTTATTCAGGCTGATTAAATTGTTCCACTTAGAAAACCAGTATTTGAGAGAAAAAGATAAATGTGATTTTTGTGTGGCTCTGAATTGTCCTCTGTAGTGTCTAACTCAAAACTGTAATACCATGAGAGGGCAGAAGCAGCAGGAAATAACAGCCGTTCTTAACTTTTTTGTGTATTGCTTAGTTACAGTGAAAATTAGATCATGCTTTAAGTTGTTTTAATAATGTTGATAAACTTAGTGTTGCATGAGTTAGGAGATGTTTTGTTCTCTGTTGAGCAAAGAAATATGTTAATACTCATTCCTCTTCTTCAGATTGCCAGTGCTTTACTTTTCTTTCAGTCAGGATTTGGTAACCTCCTTTATCATCACATTAATAAAAGACTTCAAAGTTTTGGTTTGGAAAGATTAATTACTCTGTTTCATTTGTTTCCTTTAGCAATTTTGTGCATTAGTATAGTTTTTTTTTTTTTTCCTTTTTGCACTAAAAGGAACTAAGAAAGGAGTAAATGGTGTTGTGTTGATACTCATGGTTTCACTGTAGTTTTGGCTATAATCTGGACATTGGTTTGTGCAAGCCCAGGGCAGAACTGGCTCAAGTCTGGCTTGCTCGAAGCGTGGAGCTGTACAGCTGAACCAAACCTGACCAGCTCCCCAGGGAACCATTGGCCACTGACAGCTATTTCACTGAAAGCCAGTGAAATACGTTCTTGAAAGCCAGAAGCTCTTCCAGCATGCTCTGTCCCTTGTATGGGCGCCCTTCTACAATTTTCGATCCATGCATGGTTTTCTTAGAAGAATCTAGTGCTGGTTCAGTAAATGTCTTGTTTGTGGAGAGCAAATGTCCTCACTCACCTGAGACTGAAAGCACTGGGTTTTGTGAAGCTCCAAGTCAGCTTGGTGCAGAACGAGGCACGTCAGTCTGTCTCCCAGGATACTTTCAAAATCTAAATGGAGGTGCCCAGCATAATTATTGGCATTAAATGGTGGGTTTTGAAAAATTCCATTGCACCTACATACGGGTTTCATGGGAGAGGGGAAATATAACAGTACAAGTAGAGGTAAGAGTATTTGCCTGCTGCTTAGTGGTACTAACAGCTGTTAGTAACAGCTGCTACTGTTGCTCTTTACACTTCTGTTTTCTTTTCCAGTCTGAGGATTCTGATAAATCGAGTGCAGAAAGCGATTCAGAGACTGAAGTGGAACAGGTCTCTGGATATCATAAGCTCCTGGCTACCCTGAAGACCTCGCCTGAGTCTGAGAGTGAGGAAGATGAAAGTGAATCAGAAGAAGCTGAGGAAAGTGAGGCAGAAATGGACAGCGAAGGGTCCCAGGAGACTGGAGAAGCAGAGGGAGGTGAAGAAGATAAGAATGATGTTCCAGAGGAGGAAGAAGGTAGTTTGTCTTTTCCCATGCTTCTTTGGTAAATGTTGTTTGACTAACGTATGTTTTTAGGCAGGATCCTGGTGTAGACTGGCTTGTTGGCTGGGTGCTCTCCTGCCTTGGAAACTCTGTTGCTCCATTGGCTCTGTGCGGTGGGAACAGCAGCTGCTGAAGGATTTAGCAGGGGAAGGGGTAGCTGTGTTCATTTTCCGCCAGACAGCCTGCTGCTGCTTCCTCAGATGTTGTTTGTGCGGCAGCACAGAGGAAATCCACATGGAGCAGCAGACCAGGGGTTCTCACCCACTCATGGGAGACACAAGCTGTTCTCTTGAGCAGCATCTGGCTTGGCTGTGCCACCGACAGGAGGGAAAGGTTTGCCTCACAGCATGGGAAGGAATATGGAAATTGGAAGGAAACCTCCGCCTTTACGGCGAGGTATCCTCATTCATGAAGTCTGCAAAGAAATGCTGGGAGAGAGGAGTCAACTTTTTATCATTTCTAGTTATTTGGGGTCTTTGGAAACTGAAAGTTATATTCCCCAAACAGAGAGCTTCTTTAATTTTGTCTGGGGGGACCACATTTTGTGTTATGTAACATTTGGCATGCTAGCCAAGTCATCCTCATGGCAGAATACAAAGCCTGCTTTTATCTTTCTTATAAAGTTTTGGGACAAAAAAATCGGTAACTCAAAGGGAACAACATCTACAGACAGTAACTTTTCCAGGAGAAAATAACCTGTTTCTTTCTAACAATTGACAGCCACAGACACGGCAGAGCAGATGCTCAGCCAGGAGCAGCCTGATGGCACAGATACCTCCTGTGACCCACGTCATGGAGTAATTGAGGAGTTTACTGATGTGAAACACGAATCTGAATTTAGCTTGGAAACCAATTTCATGGAAGAGGAGAGTGGAGATTGCAATGCAGATAAGAGAGACAGCAGTTCTTCACAAGCTCTTCCACAAGGTAGAACACTGTGTGTTTGTGTTTAGGGATCTGCCTTTAGAGGAGTATCTGTAAACATGTTTAAATTATCCAGCACCTTAGCGATAGGCTGTGCAGCTTCCAAGTTCTTCCACTACATTATTCATTGTATTGCCCACATGTCGGCTGGTTACATAAGGGACCCTTAACACTAATGCAGATGTGTAGCTGAGCTGTTTGTTCTCTGTAGCCCCTGGGGACTGGGATTCATGTGGGGTTTCTGCAGTGACTGGTGCAGGTTGAAGTATCAAGAACTAGAAAAGTGTGTGGAGGGTGTTATCTTGTTCTGCTGCTTTAATAGTAGTTTTAAAAGCCACTGAAATACAAAGAGCTCTGCAAGGCTGCACTTGGCTATGGAAGATATTCTTGGCACAAACAGCACAGGAGATAATCACAAAGCTGACCTGTGAGGGCATCCTTCACATCTCAGTGGAGTTAGAGGTCAGATTCTGAGAAGCTTGGAGCAGCCACAGTAATTTAGACAAATGCTCAGGGCTCTCAGAGTCTTGAAGGTTATGCAGAGGAGTCTGACTGCACCAGGATCAGGAGAGTATGAAGCATCAGCAGAGCACATGTAGTGTCTTTTAAGGGTGTATCCCAGAATCCCAGTGCACTGATGGATGCATCTGAGCTCCCCTGTTGGAGTGGTCCCACCATATGTAACAAAATAACTGTGTTGCACGGGTGTGAGATCCTTCAGCAACATGGCACACATTGGCACTTGCACAGCTTCTGCTCATATTTCATGCTCTGTTCCTTTAATATCAGATGGCATAGTTTGAGAGAGAGAAATATGTTTGTAGCATCCCTAGTGATGCTGGCTTGTCATCTTGGAGCAGCAGCTGACATTAGATCTGGGAGGCAGCCTGGGTGATACATGAAATGTGTGGAAGCATCAAAGGGCCATGTGATAGAAAAAACAGCTCGTTCTTGTTACCATGAGAATATGACTTAGGCTGTTGGCATTGCATTTTAATGAGAACAGTAGCTCTCCAACTGCATGCTAAGTATCCGAACAGCTTTGTTCCACCTATAAATGATGCACTACTTCTCAGTGGGTTCTTGTAGCTTGGAAGTGTCTTTATAATCTATTGCAGAAAATGAGTCACCTAAGATAGCAGAAAGGGGATGAATTTCTACTCTGGTCCCAGGGTCACTAAAATTCTTGAAAATGCATCCCATTACTCCCTCTGCTTTGTTGGGAAAATGCTGGAATCAGTAAAACTCAACTGAGGAGAGAGCCTGCAGTACAATTAAAAGATATCCCATTCATTTGCATTTCTGGGAAGATTTTGTCAGTTTTTTCTCAGTGTCATGATCAGTAAATGTCTTGACTTTTGCCTGGGTAACTTGTGTGTGGGCTGGATATTTGTTGGCAAGCACCAGTGTTCCCTAATTAATTTTCTTTATGCAGCAAGTGCTGCTGTGCTGCAAGCGGGATACAAGGCTTGGCTTTCAAAATAAGCTTTGCATGTGACTTTATGCGTGCCAGTGTCTTTGAGTATAATATGATTTAACAGTTCTCTGCCTCTCCTTTCCTTTCCAAAAAGAAATGCTGATTAGATAAATCAGACTTTTTCTCACTTCAGGCAATTTTTGCCTCCCTTCTCCAAAACTCGCCTGATATTTCTCTGCTTTATTACAAACTATGTTCATATCACTGGCCAAAGCCTTGGGCAGAACTGTTTGTAAATTAGGAAGGTTAGCAAGTTCACTTGGGACTTTACTATTGACAGCCTTTTTCACCTGCAAGCGATGGACGTGTCAGAACTTAAGGCAAAAAATTGCCACTGTTTTCCACTACATATTGTTTTCCTGTCTAACATCTGATTAGTGCTTGAAAATTCTAGTACTTCCATAAGTGCTTCTTTTTCTTTTTTAAAAGCAATCTGTCAAAGCTGTTCTCTCTGTTCTTTGCAGAGAGAATTTGACATCCTTTCTCTCATCTCCAAGTGCTTTGAAATAACTAGTTTTAATTGTGGTGTTGGCCAGCATGGAAACTGCTCATCTCATTTGCAAATCCATTCTGCATCTTGGTTCTACTATTAGCTGCAATAGTTCTCAGGCTATTTTTTTGTTGTTACTGTAAATAGATCCATTTAAACAGCACATGGACAAAGAACTTGAAGATAAAGAAATAGAGAAAATGTCTACGCTTCCAAAAACTTCAAGTCAAAGCCAGGTAATAATGTTCTGTAGCCATCCAGCATTCCTAAAGATGCCTGGATTAAAATAATCCTTTTTTTAATACGAGTGAAGTAGATCATAATTGTTATTATTAGCTATTGGCACAAGAATTATTGAGATTTTGTCACTGTGTTGTTGTCGAACTTACTGCTGAGCAAGAGTGGAGATGTGAAGTCTGCTGTTCTGGAGGCATATGGTGACATATCTGAAACACATAGCTTTAGAGTTTGAGCTGTAGTCCCAAAACCTTGACAAGGGGTAGAACCAGGGCTTGTTTCTGAGTGGTGACAGCACGGTGGCAGGGATGTGCTTTGCAGCTGAACTTCTGAGGTGACCGTGTACGCTTTTAAAAGAACTTGTGATGCACTTTTGCATTCTTGCTTCAGGATGGCTCTGTCCCTGTACACATTTACAAGCCAGTGAAAGGGAATTTATTACTTATATTATTAATTCTGGGCAATAATATGTGAATTACAATACCAGAAAACCACCTCATTGCTTGACAGAGAATATTGGTTTTCAAAATACTCATTTTTAGACAAAGCTTTGCTCCATAACTTTTCCACATCTGATTTTGTTTTGGAGAGTTGCCTCCGGTTCTGGTCAGCCATATGCTGAGTGACATTCGTTGGAAGATATCGAATGGTTAGTTAGCCAGAGAGAAAGCTGTGATTTTTTTTTTTTTTTTTAAATATTTAATTTACTTTTTTGGCACTTGGTGGCCAAAATAACCAGTGCCACCTGAAGCAATGCATGATATATCTTTACTTAAATTGGTGTAGCTGCTTTACGGGGAGAGTTGGGGACAACTTGCGTGGCAGAAGGCTTAAAGTTTAGAGTTTTCCCCTACTACATTGATAGCTGTTCAAAATCAGACAGACACCCAACAAGACTGCATTTAACAACTGAATCACAGCTTCTGGGATTAGCCCCTAATGGGTTTATTTTCTTCTTTGATCAAAGTACATACCTCAGTGGGGCCAATTGGTAAGCACAGTTGGACTCCAGGGGTCTCATCTTGTCCCTGGTTTGAGCCACTGATTTGCTGGGTGGGTTAGGCAGAAAATTCCTCAGTTTTCTCTGGCATGGGAACAGTTATAGGCACATCACTGCAAAATCCATACAGATCTACAGAGCTGAAATATATTGTTATTTATCCTGGCAGACTATAAAAGGGATTGCATATTGAAAGAAAGGTTTCCACCTGTATTAGGAAAAGATAATTTCCTTAATTTAATGAACTTGATTAAAGTTGATATCACCAGCTGTGGTGATATGCTTTCAGTTGTGCAAGGTTTGGTACATATGACTCTTCAGTGTTGTTGGCTTATTTTTTTTTCAGTGGCCAAGGCTGGGTCAACTAATTTTTTCTTCCACTTTGGAGAAACATAAAACTCTGAAAGCAGACAAAGAAGTTGATGTGAAACAGCTTCATCTCCACAAGCCTTTGGAATCCACTTGGCCAAAAGTGAATAAACAATTTCTGTCCTCAGCAGACAAAGCAATTGATTCACCTTTTACCCCATTACAAAGAGAGCTCTTCTGTATCATGAATTCGTACCGGGACTTGTTCTATCCAGAAAGAAAAGCTTTAACAAACGGAGAAGAGATCCGGCACGCTTACTGCCTGCATGCCTTGAACCATGTCCTCAAGGCCAATGCCCAGGTGCTCAGCAACAATGCCAAACGGAGGGACCGAAAGCCAGGGACCGACACCGATGACCACAGGGATCAGGGGCTCACGAGGCCCAAGGTAAGAGAGCTGGGATTCCCTGATCCCCACCCTGGCTGACTGCTCAGGCTCTACAAACATCCTGGTAGTTTATCCACAAGTATTTCTGTTGCTGCTTTCTCAGGTGATGTGCTCCTGGGCATGTGCTTTCCACATCCCTTTACCATGCCTGGAGGTTGTTCTCCATGGCCAGGGCAAATGCCCTTTGAGAAGCAGTGAGCTCAGGGTTGTTAGTGAACCTGGTTCTGTGCCGAGCCATGAGTTTGACTTACCTCTTTTTTTGTCCCCCTATCACCACAGACTGACAAGTTTTCCTGCATCCATATCTAAATCTGCCAGTGCAGACAGGTGCCTCCATGTCAGTCTTCAGTATCAGCACAGGTAGTGTAGGCTGTCACCCAGTGTGGGATGCGCCAGAAATTCTTTTGTCCTTAGGCACTTGTAAGGACTTGGCCACATGGAAGGATCTTTCTGTATCTGGGAGTACCTCAGGGAATCCCAGCCCCATTGTCAAGGCCACCTGTCATAGTTGGGGGAGTGGGCCCCAAATCAATCCTCCCTGGATTCAGAGCATCCTCTAGTTGATAACCAGGTGGATTCAGCTATGGCAGCCTGTCACCAGTGTGCCAGCTGCCTCTTGAACAGTTACAGAGCTGGGTTTCAGTGCTTGCTGCATGCCTGGCAAACCTTTGGTTTCTGTGTTGGCTCCCCCATTAGCCATTTATATTTTGAAGTTCTGTGCCAAGACTTATTGCCACCCATCCAAGAGCCAGCCCTGGACCGTGTCTCTGTGTCACAGGAGCTCTTGCTTGCCTAGGGGCTAGGGAGGACAGCAGAACATGCTTAGTTTTCAGTTCCCCTGTACTGGTACCCTGAGTGAGCTGGGGAACCAGGCTGAGCTGCTGTCCACTAGCAGTTCAAGAGCACACTGCATCCCGGTGCATCTTCCCTCCCTGCTGCTTGTCAGAATGGTTTTGTTTTGATTGTTGAGTTGCCCCACAGGGCAGATCCAAGCCCACAGTTTAATTAACATACAGTTAATGGTGAGTGTTCATATTTTATGGGTTATTCTCTTGTAACCATTGATCTGCATAGGTACTGATGATAGTGCCCTTCAGGGAATGTGCTCTGCGGATTGTGCATATTTTCATCAGTCTCCTCGAAGTGAATGACAAAAAAAAAATAGATGTAAGCAATAAAAAGCGCTTCAAAGGGGAATTTGGCTCTGACCCAGAGGAGAAGCCCCCCAACCTGAAAAGACCTGAAGATTATGAAGCCGTCTTTGCTGGCAACATTGATGACCACTTCAGAATTGGTAATGACCTACTGAACAGATGATTTTTAACTTGTACAGAACTGCTGAGTAACAAGTTCTTCCCAAATGCCTAGGAGCTATCAGAGCTGGAAGTTCTGGTGAGACTCTAGGCTGTGTGGTATTCCTGCTGGTTTTGCCCTGGCAACCTGGATTTTTCTGAAAATCTTTCTTGCCTTGCCAGAACTTAAAAAGGAAGAGAAAATAGAAAAGTAATTATTTTCACATCAAGTTCAGAATCATTTAAAATGCATTGACAGCTTTATTCTAGCAGGACTGCCCACACCTCATTTTGAAGATAGCCTTGATTATGCAGCAAAGTCTTTTCATGTTATAAAAAAAAAATCTTTTGAGTTTAATTAGCCTGTTCACAATGTCTCTTGTAATGGTTGGAACAAAATTAAAGCTCAATACTGAGCAAAGCAGTTTTCTGCTGTGCTTCCCATGGTTTTCATGGAAGCACATGGGTAGCCAGCAAGTAGGAGTGTTGGACAAGCAGAAAATGTGAGACTGTTTCATAATATTGTAATCTTGTGCTGTTTAGTAACTCAGTATGTGGAGAACTAGCTAGTGGCTTGGTTCCTGGAGCTGCTAAGATGAGAAGGCAGTTTTTCTAACTTAACTTGACAGATCAGAGGCTTTTGAAATACTGCACCTTGAAAGATAAATTGGCACCCTGAGAAATGTAATGATACAGTGGAAGATGTGAGCAGGTCTTTCTTCCTTCCCCAGTGAATATCTCTCAGGCTGAGAGCATCTTACTTACAGTAGCATAATAATTTTCTTTTCAGTCCTCTCCCATACCATACTCTGCTTGTTCCACTTACTAAGTGCTAAGAAATGATTGAAGAAACTTTCAGTGCTGTTAACTTGCAGAAGCAAATTATAGAAGCAGAATAATTTCTCTTTCTTACTGTGCTGCACACCCTGTTACTTCTGCACAAAGATCTAAATTAAAGCACATTTGTTATGCCTTACTGAAGCCACCACTCTTTCACATTTTTAAACAGAGAAAAGACTTGATGTTTCTAAACTGTGTATATGCTGTGACAAGTGATATCTTCTTCCTGGAAATTCAAACAATTGAACCTTTCTTTTTTCTTTCTTTTTCCGTTTTTATCATTGGGTTGAAGTAGACAGCAGGAAGGGTTCCTACTGCTGTCTCTGAAATTCTTGGAAGGGCCTTCAGCTGTACCTGTGATACCTGCCTTCTTGGAAGGGCCTTCAGCTGTACCCGTGCTATCTGCCTTCACATGGACAGGGAGAGAACTTGGAGAGACTTTGTTGGGCAGATTGAAGGGGGTGGTTTGAATGTGCTCTGAACTAGCTGGATTTTTAAGACCAGAAGACTGTGGGTTCTAGAAATACTGCCATGTAGTTATGACACAGACTCCTTTGATTCCTTGCCCTTCCTGTCTATAACATGAGCGGTGATGCATAAGCTGGTTCAGAATGTACCCTGCAACACGTGGTGTGAGAAGCAGTCTAGGTGCAAGACTTTAGTCACTGTAACATGAAGAACCTTGCCCTTTGTGGTTTAGGAGCGAATCTTTCAGCCCTGTGAATAAAGGCAGTTGGTAGTCAAGAGATCCACCCCAAATCTTTCATGACAGATTAAAGTAACAGTTACTATAATACCCAAAGGCAGAGGCCAAAGTTCAGGATTTAGGGAGAAAGGAGTAGTTAATAATTTCTGCATTTTTTTTTCTTAAGTTGCTCAGTCTCCTCATTCCCCTGTTCAGCAGAAAATCATAAACAATATGTTTCAGTTAAAAAATTTCGTTCAGATTATAAAAAATCTTAAACATACAGAAATGCTTTGCCAAACTTAATGAAAATTTTCCAAATACCTGTCAAGTGGGGGTAGGGTGGGTAAGCACTTTTTGGGGAGAGTTTCAGACAGATTAGTTGTGTCCAGCTATATTCATCAGTGTGGGGAGAGGAAATGGGGGGAATTACTGTTCCAGAGCCTCCTGGAAGAATGTGGTTTATAAGTGATGTTAACTGAGAAGTTGCTGTTGGTGTTGTTGGACAGGGCTTGCGATCCTGCAGAAGAGCATGAGACTCTATGCACCCTTCTACTCCTCAGACATTATCATTGCCTCTCCCCTGGGCATCAGGACTGTCATTGGCGCAGAGGGGGAGAAGAAGAGGGACTTCGATTTTCTGTCGTCAATAGAAATCCTTATAATTGATCAAGCAGACATTTACCTGATGCAGAACTGGGAACACGTTCTGGTGAGTTTTCCATATGTGTATTCATTTTTGTGCTGTGCTGTGTCTTGCTGGTCTGATGTTACTCAGTTTTGGCAGTGAGCAGTACTGCTGTTTTTTACTGACTTGATTCTAGACATGGGATGTTCATTTATTTTCCTCCCTCCACCCTGATATTTTCCTTATACTAAGAATCTTCTTTCTACAGGTTTTGGTAGTACTCAGGACATGTTCTCTCTAAAACTTTGTTTTGTGCTTTAATAGTATATTTCATCAGAGGTATTTTTTGGACAGTTTTAATTATCTTGCAGCATGAGATAATGATGATTCCTTTAGTCACATCTGGGAGAAATTATACCAGCTGCTCAATGTCTCAGCCAGATTGCAGCCATGTGAGGAATCTGTACAGCCTAATTCAGGTTCCCCCAGAAAACAAGAGGAGCTGCCTCATGTCTCCACTGACTGCAGAGGTACTGAGCATTAGTCATGTCCAGAGTTAAACAGTATGAAGGGTTTTCTGTACATTTAATGAAAATAGAGCTCTTGGATTGTGGCTAGTCTGCAGCAGTACCCCTGCTTTTTGGCTTTTGGTTGATAAAAGTTTACAGGATTGAAATTTACAGGATTGAAAAAAGGGTTTTCTTTTCCATGTAAAAACACCTCTGAGGTACCTGGACCAGACATTTTGACTACATGATGTCACTCTGCATTTTGGATGAGTCCAGAAGGTCTTCCTTCCTCAGGAGTCCCAGAAAGGGCACATGAGCCTACATGATATCCAAGGAAGGAGTCTTGGAACCTGTTTCCTGTTTTTCCCTTTAGGTGCAACTGCCTGCCAAGTGGTGGCAGAGATGCCAATCCTAGGCATTGTTCTCTGAGGGCAAAATGTGGTGAATTTCTTCAAACTCTCTCTGAATGCAATGAGAGCTGAGCTGTGCTTGGGCTTCTTTAGCTCAGAAACCTTGGGCCCATTGACTTTAATACAAACAAATCTATTATACTTGCCCCAGAAGAAGGTTGGAAGGAAAGGTTACTGTTCCTGGTGACTAAAGAGATGGTAGCTTTCAGTTCTGTGGCAGGAAATCAAGTAAATTGCTTTTGCTGTGGTCAATAAATTCCAGACAGGGATGTCTTGGGAGATGCTGCTTGTTTATGTTCTGTGCTGCCGTGCTGGTCCCTGCCCTCTTTCCCACTGCAGTTAAGGCTTTTGCAGGCAGGTGTGGGGATGTCAGCAGTGATGTGTCTCCATCTGTCTGTGCAGCACCTGATGAAGCACATTAACCTGCTGCCTCTGGATTCCCACGGGGTGGACTTTTCCCGAGTGCGGATGCCGAATCTGAACAACTGGTCCAAGTACTACCGGCAGACGCTGCTGTTCAGTGCTCTCCAGGACCCCCAGATTAACTCTGTCTTCAACAAACACTGCTTCAATTACAGTGGGCAGGTGAGTTCACAGAGGAGCTGGAATGCTGGTGTGGAAGGGACGTGGAGAGGAGCAGAAAACCCAACATGTGGAAAAATTCTGTAACTCAGTTGCAGAAAGACTGTGTGTGCCTATCATTTCCCTCATCCAAATGTTTCAGTCTGAATCTCCATGACACTGCATACTGTGCCAGAGGCATGAAGAGCTGCTCCTCATGCAGTGATGCTTATTTGATACTTTTCTTTCATAGTAGCTGCTGTTTCGTGTCAGAAATCTGATTTTGTTTTTTTAATTTGACAGTCTCTAGTTATCTTGTTTTATATATTTTGTTGTTAAATGGAGGGTTCATCTGGTTCCTTTTTTTTTTAATCTCCTACTGTGTAAAATGCATGAACTGTTAGTATTTTGAAAGAAACAGGAAAAGTAAAAACTTTAGGAGACCATCTCAAATATATGGGATTCAGGGCATAAGCAAGCATCATGTATTTAACAGACCTTGTTTGTGTATCATGACCGTAGTTTTGTAGTGGAGCTTTCTTAAAAACAGCCTTGTGCACTGTTTTTCTTAAAAACCACCTTGTGCTGTCAGATGTGAGCTGCAGAAAGCTGGCTGCAGTGTGCCTGCCTTTGGAATGCTGCTTCCTTATGCATCCTACTTTTCTTCTCACAGGTGGCCGTCCGCAACGTGCCACGCACTGGCTCCATCAGCCACGTTGTGGTCCAGCTTCCTCATGTTTTTCGGAGATTAGAAGCTGAAAGTGTAACTTCTGTGATAGATGCAAGGTACTGTGTGTCTCAGACTGCTTTGCCATGCCCTAATGACTGCAATTTCAGGTTTAGTGAAGCGTACTGCAGAGCACACTGTGGGTTCACCACAGAAGTACATCTTCATTAGTCCGCAGGTGTAGGCTGGGCAGTGCACAGGTGGAAGGGAATATTGGCCTTCTCCTTGCCAAAGGCGCTGCAGAATACAGTCTGGGGAAGTAATACCAGTCTCTACCATAATTGTGCAGTGCTGGTAAAGCCTTTTATCTTCTACACATGTAGAAATCCTGTGAAGTTAAAAGAAGGAAAAATGTAGTGAAAATCTTTGGTAGTCTGTTGTTTGATGGTATTCCTGTCTGAGCTCATATCAATATTGGAAAGCTAAGGTTTAACTCTGGTTAAAACGTATTTGTTTTTTTAATTGAGGTTTCAGTTTTTCATTGACAAAGTTCTGCCCGAGTACCGCGATGCCATCATGTCCCACACGCTCATTTACATCCCGTCCTACTTCGACTACGTGCGCCTTCGAAACCACTTCAAGAAAGAGGACCTGAATTTCACTCACATCTGTGAATACACTAAAAAGGCTGCTGTCTGCAGAGCAAGGCGCTTCTTTCTCAAGGGAGAGAAGCAGTTTTTGTTGTTCACTGAGCGTTTCCACTTCTACAAAAGGTGAATTGTGGACTGAGTTTTCCCTCTGAGTTGCATGAGTGCTGTTCTGAAGGTAGAGTCTGACCTTAGTCATAGATGGGCTGTGCTGCCTTTTGAATCTGTTGGATCCCCTTGAGGGCTTCTTTCACTGAAGTAAGAGCTGTTAAGTTTACTTTCAAGTTTTTGCCTGTTGTCAGCAGTCCCTTTGCAGAGACTTTAATACTTTGTTATGAGCAAAGCTTTATTCAGGAAGGTAAGTGCTGCCAAGTTCCAGAGATGTCAGGACAGGATGATATAGCCTGCAAATGGGATTCATTGGGCCTTTTATTTGTGTTCATCTGTGCCACAGTAATTACATAAAATTTTGGAAGGAGTATGTAATTGGTTCAATAATGCAGTACACCACGCTGAGGCCACTTGGAAAATTTGCTATGTCCTGACTGGAGCTGTTTACAATTCCTAACGGAACAGGATTTTTTTCTATTAGCAGATGTTTTGGCAAATACGAAAAGTTTCACAAGGCTTGGTCTGATCAGGCTTCACTGCATTAAAATCCAAGATAAAGAGGCTGACTATAAATTGGTCGTGGTTGGTACTTTAGAGGAAGTCATTGTGCCTGGCAGTGTGAGATTTTCCCCCTAAATTCTGCTTCTCAGTTCTCTGAGAAGTTTAGTCTGCAGTCTCTGAAGTTTAGTCCGTGACACAGGGTTTGTAAAGCTACAGCTGATGTGCATTGAGGTTGATGGAAATTGGAAGACCTGATAGAGGATTGATGTTTTGACGTGCATACTTTGTAAAATTTGCCACAAGTTTTTTTTCTTTGTTTTTTTCTGCCACAGGTATACGATAAAAGGCATTAGGAACCTCATTTTCTATGAGTTGCCAACATACTCCCACTTCTACAGTGAGATTTGTAACATGCTGAAGGCCACAGACAATGGGGTGGATGCTACTTGGACTTGTACTGTGCTCTACTCCAAGTATGATGCTCAGAAATTGGCTGCAGTGGTTGGCATAGACCGCACAGCTCAAATGCTACAGTCCAAGAAGAATGTGCACCTCTTTGTTACAGGAGAAAATGATTAAGTGATTCTACAGACTGGATGGTTGGATGGATCTGCATTTTACTCCTAATGCAGATTTTTATATTGCTTTTTAAAAAAGTGTTAAACTTTTTACTCCCTTTTGTTAAATATTCTGTTGAAATTGTTCATGTAGCACTAAATTTTGTATTTTAGTACTCTGCCCAACAAGAAATAAAGGATGTCATTCAAAAAAGGAGGGCTTAGGAGGTGTTTTCTGTGTAGAAACAAAATCAATGCAGAACTATTTTTCTTGTATGTTAAAAAATTCATGGGTCAGTAAAGATTCATGCATTGATAAACAGCTTTTGATTGGACTGTTTCATTTCATTTTCATGTGTAGCAAACTCACCTTCATTTCTCAAAGGGAAGTTTTTCCTCTAGTCTAGGATGAGAAATATGCCCAAGTATTTAATGAGTCACTATTCTGTAAGCCTGCACAAGGGAGGTGCAGGCAAGGCCTCTATAGCACAAGTGGGTTGCTGAATGAGAGTTGGACTTGCTTCAAGCTGACACTTGCGAGAACCTTTAAGTGTGCTTGGGTTAGAGCTATGGTTTTGTGTTTTTCCTGGAGTGATCTAAATATCTCTGCCTCCTGTATCCGACAGACCCTCTGGCTGGTCAGTTTTACCAGGGATGAGTACAGAACCAGGAGATGCAGTTGCAAATGCCCGTGGTCTGGTGTCTTGCACTGCAGGTGGAGGTGAGGTGGTTGGTTTGTCTGGTTTGTCCTCCTAATGGTTGCATATGGACAACATGGAAGCATCGTGGTGCTGCCTTTTTTTTTTTCTTTTTCCAGGAAGCTAAGCCTAATTTAAAGGGAGCTAAAAGTAGAAGGATTAGTTTTTGCAAGCACGTGCTAGGACTGCAGGAAGATTGTTCACTGGAGAGGCAGGTGAGCCCTGCGTCAGCCCAAATGCAAGAAAGAAACATCCATCCTGTAATAAGCTTTGAGGGAGTTCTTGTCTAGGAGGCTTAATTAAACACACCAAAGTGAAATACACTCCTTGAGTAAATGAGGCACATGATGTCTGCCAATTTTTGTCATATTCCTGATTCCTATATTCCTGAAAGGCTGTGGACTCAGGTAGTTACCATTTAGTAGACATGAAAATCCAAGCAGTTTCTTTCTTTGCATTTTAAGTAATGCTGTCTATTAATTTTACAAAACTCTGCTGTAGCACACAAGAATTAAGAGCCAACCCCAGCAAACTCTTCTGGTAGACATCTGTCTCCTGTACAGCACAGAGCAGTAGTGGCAATCAAGGATTTTTATTGTATGGCCAGGCTGGATGTGGGAGAATTATGGCTGTGCATATGAAAACAAGCCCACAAAATAGGATTAAGGAATTTCCTTTCTACACCGGATGTACTTAGCAGAGATAACAGCTGACCTCCGAGGAAGCTAAAGTGGGATAGCTGCTTAGGGAGATAACATGATGCAGTGCAGCTCCTGTTTAAAGAAGCAGCAAGAGTTTTGTGCCAGAGCCTTAACTCTGCAAGGATTTTTCTGCCCACACTGAAATTAAAAGCCAAGTGCCTCGATGGGAGTAAGGCCAAACTGTAGACTGAGGCCCTCATGATTTTTTTATCAGCTACCTGGGTTTGTTCCTAAGACAAGCATACTGGAAATTTGAAATGTATATACCAGTGTCACATTTCTGATGTTGATTACTAATTATAACTCACTGATTGCCCATGCAGTTTGTAAATGCCTCTTCACTGCCTTCAGTAGGTGCTCGGAGCTGCCAGCACAGAGCCTTGGAGAGCTCGTGCATGCGGTTTTTGTGCCCTGAAAAATTCTTACTTGCCTTAGTAGGGAGCCTCATCAGCCAGCACTGATCCTAGGCAGGAATTCTGCATAGCAGGCTGTGGTAGTGGGTCGAACAGGTCTGCTGATACAGGGAGCCCTTCTCTGTACTGCTGTGAAGGTCCCTTTTTTATCGTCTTAAATAATTCCCTGGTGCAGGGGTTTGTCCAAGAGTGGTTCCAGACATAGTGAGTTACTGGGAGATGGTGAGCACCAAGGTCAGAGTTTAGCCCATCCTGGATACATGTTCATGGACACAAATGCTTTGTTTGCTGGGACAACTGCTGGCTCCAAATGATTTACTTTAGAGCCTATCTTCCTCGGATAATGTGGCTTTTAGAGAGGTGGCTGAACCTAATGCATTTGTGTGGGGACACTAAATTTTATTAATGGAATTTTAAAGGAGTTTTTTCTTTTTAATTGTTCAGCTCTTGTTCAAATTCTGACACAAATGGAATAAGAAAGGCCTTAGCAAATAGGATATTTTACCTGTTTTTACTTGACAGCATGCAGTCTCTGCAAAGTATTTTGCCATTTTTTCCACAACAATGCACCAATACTGAGTAATTACTCATCTTGAGAAAACAAATGTAAAACAAAATCCTGTTCATTTTGACCTCAGTACCATGCCTTTGTGGGGGTGATGGTGTTCTTAAGAATGCAGTTTTTGGTCGTTGTTTCAGGAGGATCTCAGAGCACTGACAACTAATCCTATGTTCTTTGGGAAATGTGCTGTACCGTAGCATGAGAGCCAACTGCCTGTTCCAGGGCCTAGCTGCTGACACGCAGTGGTGCCAAAGCATTAGCACCTAGCTTTGGGAAATTCAAACCCAAGGGTAAAAATAACTGGTGTTAAGATGTTAAACAAGAATTTCTCCTCAGTATCTCCTGCCTCAGGAAATTTCTAAGGAAATCCTACTAATGGATGACCAAGAGAAAGACATACCTTTTCTCTGTAGGAAGATTGTTCTTGCAACTAATGAGTTCATGTTCTAATGGACCATTTTTTCACTAGCAAAAGCTAATCAGGATAAGAGGTCCATTACATTTTGTTGCTCCTTTCAAAGATGACAAAAAGGCAGCTTTTTTCTTCTCCGAAAATGTGTTTGCAGGATAGGAGCCAGCCTTCTGCTGCTGCCTGTATTAATGTGGAGGAGGGAGGGAAAGGTGACTTCAGGACAGTCTGTCTCCGCACTGGAGAGCTGCCTCCTGTGAAGAGGCAGGTTGTTGGTTTTGCAGCAGTTACTGGGAAACATGGGACGAATCACATGAGAAAGAAACTGGAGCATTCCTGTTAACAACAGCAGAATTAACAATTACTTTACAGCTGTGCTGTCACAGGCTGCCAGGGTTTCTCAGCTCTGCATTAGTCATGCTCCATGGCCTCAGCCCCAGGAGTTTCTGTCCAGGGTTTGGGGATTTTTTGGGCTTGGTAACCAAGCGTGTCTGATGAAACAGTTCTTGGAGGGGGCAGTTCAGAAAGCCTACCCACACCGTCACAGGGGGGATGTACGAGCAGCCTGTGCACAGGGAGAGGGGTGCGGGCAAGGGCAGGATGCAGTCAGTCCCTGCTGTCCCCCAGCTGGCTCGGCTGCCCCAGCACTGTCCTGCCTGGAGAGAGCAGAGATCCTTCACCACGGGGCTCTGGCCAGAGAGCTCCCGCAGCTTCTGCACTGGGAAGGGAACAGGTGCCCCGGGGGAGGTCACTGGGGTGAGCCTCCGTCTTCCCCTCCGCAGATGGCAGGTGAGCCTTAGTCCCGCAGGGAAGGTGAAGGTGCTCTGGAGTGCTGGCTGAGCTGGGCCGGGTTGCAGCCCCGGAGAGAGGCACCAAGGCACAAGCCTGACTGCAAAACGCCGCGCAGAGTTTAAGATACACGTGTGTTACTGGAGCCAGAGCTCGTCCTGGCCGACAGGGTACTTTTGCCCACAGTAGATCCAAGACATGGTTCAGTCCCTCCGGCTTTAAATCTCATCTTCTGTCCTGAGCTTGACAGTAAAGGGTAATTAAATAGCCCAGGGCTGGTTGTATTGTAATTAACCATTAGCTTCAGTGGTGCTTGAGGGCTGATTATTTTATCAGGTGGACTGGGAGTTGGGCTGAGACCACCAGCTCTAGGACGAATAAACAGCTAAAAGGTGTGAGCTGGCAATGGGAATTGGTTACCTGAAATGGAGATGTTGGAATGCCCATAACATCGAGAGGTACTTAAAGAATAAATATTTGATTATGTGAGAGAGGTGCAGGAATTTCAGTAAAGAACATGAGAGACATCAAAGTAAGGTACAGAAAAACAACACACAGGTCAAAAACAGGAGGGTAAACATGGAACAGTTGACAATATAATTATGTAGCTGCAACTAAAACCAGGAATTTGGCCTTGTTCTTTCAGACAAAACAGGAAAATTACACTGAAGTCCTACATGATGTACATGACATTAACATTTCCAGGGTCAAACCCTTACGACTGACAGTGGCATAAATCTAAAGAGATGTTGCCAGAGTTGCTAAAACAGGTTTATCAGGATGATGAAAGGGCTCTTATTAGCCCCTTCTTTATGCTCTTATAAAAGGGAGACTTGGTAGCTGGGACCATAACTGAAAAACCATTACCAGTACCTTGTTATTACTAATAAAGAAGCAGAAATTTCCATTTTATTTACTTGCCCTGGGTGTCAGGTGTCAAAATCCCTCATTGTTAGTAAAGAATTAATATTTAGCTTTAATAATGTATATTTTTGAATCAAAGTAGGAAAAGCAGAATCAGTTTTGTACCAAGTCATGAGCCTAGATATGACATGGATAAATAGGAAGCAGTTAATATAATTTATTTGTATTTTTACAAGGTTTTTGAGAAGTTCCCTGGTAAGAGGGGGCTTCTAAATTGTTTGGTGAGGCTGGAAGGATCATAGCAGCTCATTGCAACAAAACCCTCTAAGTTACTCCATGCCATGTTCTCTGCTGACTCCCTCTGTAGCATGAACTATCACATTTCCCTCTCCAGCATTATTCTGTGTGTTGGTCTGGCCCCATTCATTAGCTTAATCACAGAATTAATGCCCCTTTAGCCTGGGGAAGAATTTGAAAGGAGGGGAGCATACCTGGCCTTGCGGCTGTTTGGAGCTGGGCTCAACAGGGAAGAAAAGCCCATTGGAGCCTCAAGAAATGGATGGTCAGTCCAGTGGTGTCTTTGTTAAAAGAAGCCTCGTGGGTTCCTCTGGTGCAGCCAGTGTTGACATGAGCTGTCAGAAAATCTGGCTTATTCTCCAGTTTCTTAGACATCACTGAACACAGCAGTATGGCTTAAACATTAAACTTACCTGCTCCTAAGCATAGTCTCACCCTTTCCCTGTTAAATTAAAAGACATGTTTAAATTAACTAAAAAAATTACACTGGAGGTTGCAGGTCTGTAGCTTGGTTTACTTCTGCTCTGTTGCCCGTTGCCATCTCCCAGAGCAGGGGAAGAGCCAGTGGTAATTTGCATCACTTCTTCTGCCATTCCAGATCCTTCAGGCTGCTTTGTGCTTCATTTCTCCCTCCTCTTCTCCACATGGGTATTGTCAGTGGAGTTGGATGGAATGCAGTTAAATGCTGGTAAAATGCAGCTAACCCAGGAAAAGAGCCCCGAAGGAATAAATTAGTGTCTGAATTAATTCCTGCTACAAGCTGGAGGTTCTCCAGTAACTTCAGAAGCTGCTTGCTTGAGTCCAAAGGAAGGCGAAAGCATTCAGAGATGGAGGTGCAGAAGCTCTTGAAGTGCTTACAAGCTTTGTGAAACAGCTCGCCTGAACTGCAGGCATGGGAATGTTTGGTGGAATTGGCCCGCGGCAGACAGGGAGCCTGTGGGCACAAAGAAGGCCACCTTGTCCACAGGGATGAGAAGAAATGAAGCAGAAGACAGAATCCCAGGAAGGTCCTGTTTCCAAAGAAGGAAGATCAAATGATAGTGCTCCAAATCTGAGCACCTGAATGCACCACATGAGGTACTTTTGTGGGGGAAGACACAGCAGGGCAAGTCTGTGTTGCTGGGAGGAGTCTCACGGTGTGAGAGGTCCTGGGGCAGTTCTGCAAGCACAAGGGACAGGGTGTTTCTGGCAGTGCACAGGGAGCTGTCAGCACCACCAAGACAGCGTGACTGAAGCAGCAAGGTACAGAGCACCGAGAGCAAAGCTTCCTCTTGGCAGAAGACTTGACTCTAGGAATTTTGCTGCACTTCTTTTAGCAGTAGAGAACAGACAGAGTGTGAAACAAACTCAGATCCAGGGGGTTTTCCCCCAAGCTTTGCAAGAGGGAAGGAAATTAATGGTATAAAGTACATGAGCAGAGCTCTGAAATACATCTTTTTTTCCATCAGTTAGATGCAATTAGGTATCCTTTCCCTTCTGCTGACTTCTGCTTAAGGGAGGAAAACAGTGAAGAGCATCTCTCCTCTAGAACCCTGTGAGGTCTGAGGCTAGCACAGAACAAGCACTGAAGGAAGGTACAGAGTCTGTACCGAGCAGGAAAGGTAGAGCAAGAGCTGCCCTTCAGGTGTCACCCATTTACAATAAACAGATCTGCTGCCAGTTTAGGGAGGGTTACACCACACTAGGTCACTGTAGGTCTGAGTTTGCACATGTGTTGCTTTTTATTTTTAATTTCCCCCTAGTCTTTCCATGGTTTTTTTCTTGGAGGAGGAGCTTAAGTAGACTTTAGCAATGCATATAGGTGTGGTACAGACGTTTTGCCCATGGTGGTGAAATGATAGTGGTTTTGCCCTTCCAAAGCAGAGAAAAGGAAAGAGCAGCAGGACTTGCCTGGATGTTTTGTTGCAGGAACCTCAACAGCCTCTTGGAGAGTAAGGTTAGTCTTTTTGTGATATTATACTTTACTAAAATTGTGAAAATAGAATATATTCAGTAGATAACAGAGAAGTATCAGTGATCATATTTGCTGGGAACCCATATCCTTAAACTTCTGGTTTCATATGGTAATTTTTCAATTTTTTTGCCTTGGTAAAAAAAAAAAATAGGTAGTGTCTTCAGCAGCCAAAATGCTAACACATTTCACTTGCAAGTGGTGAGCAAGGGGCCAGGACTTTTCAGCAGGTTATGGAGCATCTAATAAATCACTTATTGGGCAGGGTTTAGAGCAATCGAACCTAGAGGAGAACTTTTTGCCTAGACTCACCTTCTGTATGAGCTTTTCAGATGCTTGTGCACATGTGTAGTAGTAAATTAAACAGCTACAAGGCTTCCAGCTTATTGAAACAAACAAAAGATGTATTTGTAGTAGTAAATTAAACAGCTACAAGGCTCCTAGCTTATCAAAACAAACAAAAGATGTACACAAACAGAAGGTCTATTTGGGATAATTTGTTTCAAACCCTTTGGCTACATGTGTTTTTTCAGTTCTTGGACGCAGGAGCTTGTTGAAGGCAGGTATGGAGAGTTTCCTGTGGTGGTTTCCTTCCCCAGCTGCTCTGGCTGGAGGTTTCGGGACGCTCAGTTTCTCTGAGGTGACCTACCAAGACCTCCAAGGGTGTGTCAGCCACCTTTGATGCAGGAAGGGACAAAGCAAGGGGGGCACTGTAGGAGTGCCTCCAGTGCATTTAAGGTGTTCTGCTCTCAGTGTGGACAGGAAGCAGGTCAGTAACTGAGTCTTGTTCCTCCTGCTCGCTGGGGCTGGGCAGTAGATGTGTTACCGTGCAACATTTTCGTGTTAAGAAATGACAGTTCAGCAAGTGGCACCGTGCTGAGGAACCCATTCCAAAGCCAAGTCGAAGGCTGTGTCAGCCTTTGGGCATCTTCTGTTACCTGCAGAATAACTCCGGCGTTTTCTTGTGCTCCGTCTATTCCCACCTTTCCCAGTATGCAGATGAGTTCCCCACTGACCTGTCAAATGGGAGTGGTGGTGAGGAGTTCCAGTGATTCACAGCGAGGACATGCGGAGCGCTCCATTCCCTGCTCGTACTGTGAGGCAATTAATGCAATTTGTGCTGTTTGGCTGAATGAACAGTTTGAAATGAACCATTGAGCCATCTGTTCCTCCAGCTGACATCAGGCGTGGCAGGAGTAGCAGTTAGCTTTTGCTGGGAAAGAAGCATCTCGCTGTCATTAAGGAAAGTTCAAGAAAGGGGGGCGTGGGTTTGCTTTTTTTCTTCCCCTTCTACTATGTTTAAAACAAACTCTTTCTTTCATATTTTCTTGTGTCTCAGACTATGTACCCCGGAGACTTTTCTGGCCTCTAGTTGGTGTCTTGGCAACAGGGGAGTGGCTATACCAAGCACCTTGTTCTCTGACTTCTGGCATGCATTTGATGAGAGGGAGGTGCTCAGCAGCATCTGAGTTTTACAGGATCGTTTTGCTCATCCCTTGTTCTGTCCATCTCCATATGCTGTTTTCTTGAGCTGAGGTGTTCTAGAAACAGCTTCCCTTGAAACCAGCTCTCATGAAGGTTTTCAAAAGGTCTTCTGGAGGTCATATTTCATCCCCTGCAATTATTAAAGCCTACCTGATAAAAGAAAAAATCATTATCTCATTAGTTGTAGGAAGACCAGGAAAAATTTGACCTGTTTCTCATGGAAAAGAAGTGCTCTGTACAGATGACCCTCAGGAACTGAGTGTTTGGTGCTTATTCTGTATTTGTGCTCGTTGAAAGAGAGCTACAGGGCGCAGAAGGCTCATGGAGCTAATGCTGGTGGCAAAGGGATAAGATGAGCTTAGGGCAGGGAAAGTGTAAGCGGAGACTTAAGCAGAATATTTTAAGGTTAAGTAGGCCTGGTGGACTGCATCTCTGACTAATACACAGAGATGTGATGCAGGACTTCCGTTAACAGTTGTGGACAGGCAAGACACCAGCAAACTGGGGAAAAGCTTAGACGGTGCCTGTTTTTAAGAAGAGCATCTGTGGGGAGTAGGGCAAAGTTAGGGAATTTTAAAGCCTTTGCATCAGCTCAAAACTTTTAGGATGAATTCCCAAAATAGTCTGAAAACACCAGAGAACTGACTGATCTAAAAAGAACAACAACAAAAAAGAAACTACATCACACCAAGCTCATTTTGTTCTAGAAATGAATGGCGAGAGAAAAAGCCATAGAGATGCTCTTTAACCTGATTTTCAAGGCTCTGACAGTGTGGCACAACATTCTGGTTAAGAAAGCTAGGAAAACACTGAAAGGCCTGGGGATGGGCCTGAGCTGATGCCCAGCTGGATGAGAAGCATCTCTGGAAGGCAGCAGTGGCAGCAGACATTACATCACGAGCTTTCCATCATTGTCTGCTCTGGAGCAGGTCTTTTAATGGGTTTGTTAATAGCCACTGCTGGGCAAAAGCCTGTGCTTGTTACATCTGCAAATGATAAGAAGCTTCAGGATCTGTAAAGGGAAGGGTTTGAATGCAAGATGTTATCAACAAATAGGAAAAATGGCCTGTGAAAGAAAAACAAACAGAAAAAAAAATTCAACTAGGACAAGATCAAGATCATGGCCTTGGGCTGGAATAAAAAAATGCACAACCCAAGGTAATAAAATATGCTGCTTAATAAAAAGAACTGCAAAAACACAAGGTGGTATTGTCAAGTGTTAAACAGGAGTCTGCACTAGAAGAATACTGATAAAAATAAATATATTTTAGAGTTCTTTACCTTTATAGGAGTATATTCAAAAAAATCAGATACTGAAGTATCCATCTAATCTGGGAAACTGCTTTCAGAGTGGGTATGGGCCAATTAGTCCAGGGAAGACTGAAAAACAAAAGAAGAGACTGAGAGGTGAAACGCTTTGATCCTCAAATGCACAAAATCTTGTCCAGAGAGCAGGAACATCTGCTCTTTATGGTGAATAGGGTAAAAACCAGGGCAAATTAAGGCTTGAAATTAGGAGAAACATTTTAATGGAGACGGTATGAAGGCACAGGAATTGGTTGCTCAAGGAGGTGGTTTTTGTGTGACCTTTGCTGCGTTCTTGGCATAAATAGAAGTAAAAGTGCTTCTGCCATTGCTGCAGGAGGAAAAACTGCGCATCAGTGCCAGGGGGTGGGACAAATGGCATGGGGGAGTAGAGGAGTGTGTGTGTCTGTGTCTTGGAAAGGGAGTGTGGTCAGGGCTCTGAGGGCACCAGCAGGCTCTGCCTTCTCTGCCCCATCCCTGCTGAGCTCCCCATCCTGCTGTTGTCCCCTGCAGGAAGGGAGGCACCCTGGTGCAGCCCAGCCTGGCAGAGCTGGGTTTGCTCTGTGGGTGGTTGAAGGGCACCTGCAAGGCTTGGGCTCTGGATTGAGTTGGGGAGGCGAAGTCCCGGGGAAGGCCATGCTTTAAGGTCACCGACCCGCCACCCTGCCACGGTTCCCCCAGCAGTGCTTTCCCAGTGGGTGCCATCTCATGTTGCTGGACTTCTCTGTTCCTAGGAAAGAAAAGACATTTTTAGCACAACAGTGTTTTCTTGGAAAAAATGAACCAGGATTATTCCTTTACTGCAGAAAGCATTTGTGCTAAATGAACAAAAATTTAGCCAATTTTATGGTCCATTATCCCTTATAGCAGAAGAAAGCAAAGAACTATCTTAAGCAAATAGATAACAAAATAATTTATTTTTTAATGCAGGCTGAATGTTCACCAAGCCCTGCACAGTCATTTTTTTTCATATAGCAGGAATTGCAGCCAAACCAAGTTATGTGGCTCATCTCTGTTTTGTGATCATTTCATTTGTTCATAATTAATGTCCTACATCCTGCAAAGCCAAGCAATAGCATCTGAGAGCTTCTTTTCTCTCTCAGTAGTCAGTAAACAGGCATCTGGCTGAGACATGCTTGGCATTGTTTAACCAATAGGCAGTTGTGTTTTATGGGAGTGTGCCACACTGGGCCAAATTCCAGTCCCACTGGAAATCCTTGGGCCCGCTCCAAGGAATTCAGAGTAAGGACAACAGAGACGTCGGGGCCCACTTTTTATTCCAGTAGGTGGATCCATCCATGCCTTATCAATGGCTCTTCACTGCTATAGGGAACGTTGCTCTAAAGCTGTCGGCTGCTCTGGCAGGTGAGGTGCGGACTTAGGCGCTCCGTGCCAGGCTGTGAGACACAAGGGCATGAGGGAGTGACTCAACATCAGCCTGCTAATTCAGCTATTAACTAAAGATGGTGGGACTGTTTCCAAAAACTGCATCTAAACAGCACCCAAAGACATTTTGGCTGCCTCTGTGCTTGGTATTTGTCATAGCACATGCAATCCTTGTACCTGTTTATTTGGGACTCCTTAATAGGCAGCACTAGATTGGAAAAGAATGAAGAGACCAACTGTGCTGCACTTCCAACAAGAACAATTTAGGATGAAATGTCATGATTGTGTATCTATTTTAGTAGTTGAAAATTAAAATAAAAATAATAAATAAAAATTAAAATACTGTCTTCCTTTGGCACAGATCTTAAGTTATTCAATGTGCTTTGCAATGTTTCACAGTTAATTTTATCTGTTCAAGGTAAACACCCCCTTAGACTCCACACTTACTAAACAATCTTTCCAAAATCCTTTCCCTATAGTATTTTACCAGGATCTCATGGACAAAGCCTCTTGTTTCCCTGTTTGAGACAGGAATTATCTCTTTAGCATATAAAATGCATACTCTGATAGGATTTGCTGTCCAGGTAAAGGGTGAGAATTAATAAAGTGAGAGGGTCCTTTTCCCACGGTTAAGAAGCAGGTCCCCAAAGGATTCCTGACAGGGAATGGGGAGGAGAGCAGTGGGTTCCAGCCTGAGCCCATCCAGGGCCAGCCAGGAGACCCCTGAGGGAAATGCTGCTGGAGCAGAGAGGATGAGAAAAGCTGGAGCTGCCTCCCCTCTTCTTTTCCTCTCTCTCCTCGCTGTTGCTTCCCACGCTCCTCCAAGTGACAGAAATTTTTCATTAAAAGGAATGCTGGATTCCAACATTTGGCTTCCTATTCATTAATGAAACTATTTTATTATTTGAAATTTAAATGGAAATCATCCATTTCTCCAGAAGAAGGCTAAGAGAGAGCAGGAGATTTTTTGAATACTCGAAGTTCCTCAAGCTTTCTCAGGTTCAAGACTTTCTGGTGTGAACATGGTGATAGTTTCTTGCCAGCTAAATATTCTTTATGTTGCAGGAACATTTTTCTGTGAGGGCAGATGGTGTTCGATTGGTAGTCAGAATAATACATGAACAGCAGAGAAGATGTGGGTTGATTAAATAATTAGCATACTGTGACATTCTATTGCTTCACTGTAACTTAAAGCTAGGTCAAAACGTTGGTCTATATTGCACCTCCCTCCCTCCCTCCTTTCTTTCTTCTCGTTGTTTTTATGCTCACTCCAAAGCAAAGTTTAACAGAAATCAAATGATTTCCTGGTAGCATAGTGTTAGAATTTTTTACTCAGCCCTGTATGTTGCAGAGTAAAAGTAATATAAAGGAAATTAAATTTTGCTAAATGAATTTTGGTTGCCCAGCAACGTATCATACCCACTGTGGGATCCAGTTGAGCCTCATGGTGGCTTAATATGTGGCACAGATCAGTGTTCTGGCCAGCACGTGTGATCTTGGAAGCCAGGACTAGTGGGAGGGCTGAAGCCTGGTTTTCAGTCACCACGTCTGTCTGCACAGCTCTTTGCTGTTCAGAGTTTGTTTTCATGTCCACTAGAAGTCTAATTAGTTAATCTTATCAACTCTACTGCTTCCTGTCCCCTGCTCTCCAATGGTACAATAACAATCATTAGAGGCAGTTTGTCGTCAGCTGAGGAACAAACATAGGAAACATGCTTCTCCCAACAAGAATATCATTATTCACTTACTAAACACAACCCACTGAATTACTCATCCTCCTCTCTAAGTCCTGCTATCTATTCTGGGTTTTTGGAGACTTTCTGTGAATAAAAATGCAAGAAGTTGTCCCGCTAAGAAATCACTATCCTATAAAATGTTAGTGCTGGCTAAAAAGAGAGCAGTATCTTTGGCTGCCGTGTAACCACTAGCCACTGTGTAGGGGAGAAGTTGTTGTAGTACCTCACAGGTTTAGGGGTCTGAGGCTTTGGGTGGTGGGGTACCTCCACTAGGGATAAACAGACAAGAAATGGAAGAAGTTATCTGCTACCTTCTAGGTGTTACTGCTGTCTCTAGAGTAGTCTTCTGGATGTCCCCAGTGCTGCAGGCTCTAGTGACTTAAAATATCCAGGAAGAATCCCACAAAATGAGTAAATCTCCTGTTCTTGTTTTGCCATGAAATCAGTGTTAAGGTAAGGATTAAAATTTCAGGTTTGAGAACCATCATGGTAAAATGGACCAGTTCACAACCTCTGCTCGGGTGGGCTGCCACTGTGAAGGAAGAGCAATAGTGCTCCTGGAGCATCTGGAAAGGATGTACACTCTCACTCCAGCATCTCTCTGAAGAAAAGAGTTTAATATGTCTGTATCAAAGTGCTGCAAACCCAAACTATACAAGAAATGCTAATGTCAATAGGTCCCCTGAGAGATTACACTTGGAAATCAAATTTCCTGATGTTCTTTTGCTTCTTTAGAGAACCAATGTTCAAAAGTGGTAGTAAAACAATCTAGAAAATTTATATTAAGTTCTCTGGAAGACATTTTAGTACAAATGCTACAGTTAATTACCATTATTTCTATGACCAAACACAAAATATTTGTATTGTATGGAAGAAGACTATCAACCAAAAGTAAAAAAAAAAAAAAAGAGAAATAATGAAATCATGTGCTTACAAATATGCATTGGGAAGGAGGAAACTGCTGCCCTTAATGCAAAAGGATTGATGGCACCTTACTCTGCAACTCACAGCTCAGCTCAAGACTCATTTGCCTCCTCCTAAAGTCTGCAGAACCATTTGCTGCTCAGGACTTTGGTGTAAAGATCAGGCGCTATTCCTGAAGACACCTTCTGCCTCCCAGATTTCTGGGTGAATGTTTATTTGTAAATTCTGTTCTTTGATTCCTGTCCTAAACTGTTAGTATAGTGCTTGCCTCCTGTGCTAAGCAGTTGCTTTGTTCTTCTAAATTATTAAATTCCACTGCTGCAAGAAATTCTTCCAGTATACTCCTGTTTATCTTACAAAATACTACTGAGCTTATTAAATGCATAATTGTAGGGTCTTTGAGTAATTACTGCTATTACTATTTTTAAGTAACTTTTTAATACAACCAGGCCAGGAGGTTGGAATCATTGCTTATTTATGCCCTTCTTGTGCTTGAACTTGAAGGAATTACATGATGAGGACACTCTTACTCAAGTACTGAGACCCACAGCTACATTTCAAGATGCAAGATAAATTAATTTAGATCACATACCTCACATTCATTTACTTTTTTAATTTATAAAATGCACCTTGAAAAACATATTTGCCTAATGTAGAAGCTCAAAGTCAAGTAAAGAAGAACTGGACTGGACAAGAACAAACATTCCAAAGCTGGCATCCCTTTAGCTCAGTCACAAGCAGCAAACTCACAGTGTTCCTAAAGTTCTGATTCACCAGATGAATTATGGGGTTAATTTTCTCCCTAGCCTAATGGAAGGAAGAAATCCAATTACATTCAGAACCCTCAACAAGAACAGGTATAGCTCTTCATCTAGTTATTAATATTTACAACTGTCATCAGAAGGATTGTTTAGAAATACAGCAAATTTTCTTTCCTTCTTGACCTCTGGAAGGTTTGAAAATTTGCTATCCATAAAATATGAAAAGAAATTATCAGGTTTATACCAGAGTGCTTAGATGCAGATAGTGGAAAGGACAGGCTGTGAGTATGAAGCAGATGATTTTTGAATAAGAATATTGTTGGAAAAATATGTTTATGGTATTAAAGCTGTGATTCTGAAGGTCTGGGAGGGCAGTGGATTTGCAAATCTAATTGAAAGTCAGAGGGAGTGGTGGCAGGATTAACACACTCAAAGTCAGCTGGTGATGCTCACATCAATTTTGTGACAAAACCCCAACCAAGCAGACAGAATTAGATAGCAAAACATTCTTATCAAGCTCTAGATGTAAATGTCTCTGTGCTCTCTTAATTTTACTCTATCAATTCACCATGCTATTATAATAAGAGAGAGGGGTCATCATACTAGTGGCATATGAGGGTGATTCAGAACTGAACGTCATCACCTGGTTTGGAGGGTCCCAACGAGAAGCAATAACACTGTTATTAGACATGACTGATACGTGTGGATCATAGTCCACACAGGTAAAATGGCAGCAGCAGGCCTAAAAACCATAAAAATTTGCTATTTGAGTGTGCAGAAGCAAAGAAGCATGATCATGCACTATGTGACATTTAGCAAACTGTGTCAGCTATGCTCCTTTAATCTGAAGAAAAGTTCAAAGCATGAGATCGATGAAAAAAGCTCACAAAGACACCAGTTACTGTGTACATTCGTAATGATTCCTGGCTGTTTTCCTTTAGCTAAGTAAATCTGTTTTATTGGAAGCTTGATTCTGAGATTATTTCTCAGTGGCAAAAATCCCCAACCAAACGAAAAACCTACCCAAGCCCTCCCATTTTCCTTAAAACAAAGGCAGATTTTTGAGGTTCCTGTGAGACGGGGACCCATCTGATGCTTTTATACTTCTCCCATATTTCATACAAATGATAGTAAAAAGGAGTTTTTTCTCCTTTATTGTATCTGCATATATTTTTTGACATTAATTTGCAATATTACTGTTCACTGCTGCAAAAGTTCCTTGTGTGATAACCTCTTTCTTGCTTCCAGTTGCTTGCTTGTCTGAATTATAAGGGAGAAGTTGCCATCTCCCATTACAAAATATGCTCAACCATCAGTATCAATAAAACCTGCTAAAAAACCGGGAATTTTAAAGGTTGCTTTGTGGATTTTAGCATCCATCTTCTGATTTACTGAGAAGGTAAATGATGTGCATGAAGCATATGGATGATGTACTGTTCTGAAAGATGCTGTGACTAGAAGTGCTGAAACACGAGATGCTGACTCAAAGGTGAATTTATATATACCATTATATTTCTTTGGGTTTGTTCCAAATAACATTGGAATGGATTTTAAAAGCTGCTCTTTCTGTCTGGAGGAAAGAACAAAAACATTCAAAACCGTCTTCAACTTGTTGCCTTTCTTTGGCATTGGCAAGTACTACTTTTTTTACAGTTAGAAATATGAAACTTCATTGTGCTTTAGTCTGTGCTGTAGAAAACTAATTTTGAAACTATTTCTATGCAGGAAAGTATCCAGCTTCCTCTCTGAACTGGCCCGTGGACTGCATGAGAAGAGAAGCAGGTTCTGGTGATCCAGCCCTGCTAGACACCTCACTAGAGAGCTGTGGAAAGCCTCCAAAGGTAAACTTAATGCTCCCTGGTTGTTTGTCAGCTGCATGAAGGCCTAGTCTCTCTGAATAATTTAGAGGTGTTTTAAGTTACTCTCATTACAAATGGCCTTGAAAAGGAAAACAAGTAGAGATCTGGTGGAGCCCAAAAATATCCTGCCCGTGTCCTGTACATGTCTCCATTCTTTCCCTCTCTGCTAGCAGGGTAACAGAAGGCTCCCTTTGCATATTCATGCTCAACTTGTGTTCAGTAGCAAGCAGAGGTCTACTTTAGTACATCAGAGTAGATCCACTGATGTCCAGAGAAGGACAGACTCTTGTGAGGCCATACTGCAGTCATTGTATTCATCCTGTTTCCTTCTGGAAAATCTGTTTAACCGAAGGTGGCAGGTCAGGTCCCACGCCATAGTTGTGCTTTGCATTTGCTTTGCTTGGTACTGTCTTTTGCCCTCCCATTTTCTGTTGCTTTAATTATTCCTGTGGTGCTCATCACTTTTTGGACATATAAGTTGAATTAAAATAATTAAAGACTAGATGTTAAGTTTTTTTGTGGCTGTGGAAAATGAAGTGAGAAGTGTTTCATAATGATAAATAATACCAAAATTGATATTAGGTAGTTACTTTTTCAAGGTGTAATTATGAGTTTATTGTGAATATTTTCAGCACAGTCTCAATGAATTGTATAAGTTGTGCCACAAACATAAGAGCACTTTCTTATGTGAGTTTAGAGGAATTTTTTAGATCTGTGTATGAGACTTGATATAAATGCTGTGCTGGTGCCAAATGGATGGTTGAACGTGTAGAGCGTGATTGAAGGAGACAGGCTGAGGTTTTGGGGATTGGCACTATCTAAAATGAAATTTTAATTCAGTCATACATTGTACTTATAACTTTTCATGTCAGTAGCTTCAAAATTAAACATATACCAATAAAAGCTTTCCATTAATAAAACTCCATCAATCAAAGAAGTTGGTTTTGCTGTATTTTTCATCATCATAATCAGTTTTAAAAATGATTAAGGACCTAACCTGCTGATTTTTAAAAAGCCACCAGGATAGCAAACATATTTATTGCATGAATGAATTGCCTGCAGCTTTTTGTGTTCTCCATGTTTGAAACAAACCAACACAGACTTTCTGTGTCAGGGTAAATTGATTTCCAGAGCATGTATTTCAAGCATTAGTACCTAAAGATGACTGAAACAAACTCCACGTATGTGGAGATTAGAGCAATACATTTCTCCAGAAAAAGGTATCTTTTGCAGGGTAAATTGGGATATTGAAAACTAATACAGATTTTTAAGACACCCTCCAAATTCAACATGGGAATATTATTTTAAGACTTATTTATTCCTTTCTCTCTGTAAAGCGTTTACTAGAGATCTGATAAGCCTGGGACAGTTCTATCATTAATGTTGCCATCCATGATGTGCTGTCACAGAGTACTGATGCCAGCAGGGCAAAAGACAAAACAGCAAACAGCCCATGGCCTATGCTGGGAAGCAGCCATCTGTTAATGGATACAGACACACACATATATATGTATTATGTGTGTATATATACGTGTATGTACATACCTTCAATATGTACATACCTTCAATAACACTGGGAGAACCAGCTGTGTTGGCTACCCAGGCCATGGGAGCTCAGGCACAAACGCATATGTAACACAGATAATGTAGATGTAAAGAAACAGGAAACTAAAAATCTCTCTCAGAAATTCTTTTATAGGGTAATCCATCGGTTTACTGGAGCCAGCATCTCCTCAGGACCTTACCTCCACTGATTCTTTAGTGGGTTAATTGTTCCTGTGTTTTTAACCCATAATTCAGGTTAGAAAATATAGGATAAGATCAAAAGGGAAAAAGTTGCAAGGAAAGAGAGGAATTCACTTGAACATCTTTTATCTTGTGCATGAATGGTATGGTGCAGTTCTGGAAGAACACATTCTCTATTTTTCTGGTTTATGTTTTAGACTTCATGAACTGTATTGTGCTTGTAAGCAATGCATAATTAATAGGGTGTAATACCGACCTGATAAATTCCTGGCACCCTTTGTATACAGTTGGTAACTGAGATAAATTGTTTAACCAAGAGCTGGGAGGTGACAAGAGAATTGGTGCCTGCCCCATTCACCTTGAGCCCCACAAAAGCTGGGAATTATATTTCCAAGTATTATTTCTGCATGTATGGGAATGATTCAGTTAGGCACTCTGGCCAGCACACTAATGGAAGAGGTTTCTAAGGAGACCTGTACATGAAAACATAAAACAATACTACCAGGTCAAGTGGAAGATCGATTTCCAATTCAATACAAAGCTTTTATCTTAAATAAATGCTTTAATTGCAATGTTAGGCAGCCTGAGGGGATCACATTGACAAATAGGTTCCCTGTGTTATAAAGTGGCTTAAATCTGGAACAGTGCTTGCAACAAGTTATGTATGTAAAAGAAAGCTTTTTGTAACAAAGTAAATGAAAGGAGGGTCAGATTGAGTTATGAATATTGAGTTAGAATGTGATAGGACAGGAACTGAAATTATTCTTTTGGTTACTTGGTGTCCCTTAATTACAAGAAGGACTATGTGGGGTGACATAGCCAGGCAAACTTTGTTTTAACAAAAAAAGATGGACTTCAGATGTTTTCTGTGGGTACTGTAATGCAAATCCTTTACAAGAGACTTCAGCTTAGGTTAGGAGGGCAATATGTCTCCTGGAAGACAGAAGATAATGCTGTTTCTTCAGAGATTGTCTTTTTATTTGCAAGATCAGTTGCCTTATGATTTGGTGGTGGCATTCTTTCCCACCTAAGTTACATCTCTTGCCTGTGTTTTCCAGGGCACAGGAGCTCCTTTCTGAGTTATGAAAATGCTGTGCATAAAAATGCTACAGGAAATGTGAAGAGTGGAAAACAGAGAAATGAGCAGGGCTGGAAGTGGATACCCAGGGGTTATAAGCAGAAAAAAGATTGCACATGAAGAACAAGAAGCTGAGGGAAGGAATTTTTTCCTGTCCCCAAAACAGTTTTCAGTGCCCATGGGGATAGGGACAGGGCACCACATCTGTCTGGGAGCTAGAGAAAGAGGTTATTGAAAATGATTTCTGCTAGTGAACTGAATTTTAAAAGCATTGATTTAAGTGTTACATAGCTTACTTGTGATGTATGGGTATGTTTCTAACATCATATTACAAACACTATTACCTTGTGTAGCAGAGTTAGCAATCAGAATCTCATTATGGATGGCATTTTACAAATGCTTTATGTTTCTTGGGCTTGTAGCCTTTGAGCACATTAGAGCTCTACTGGTAGTTTTCCATTAGGAAAATATTTACCATCCTAATTCTGATATAATTAAGCGCTTTGCTTGGGAATTTTCATGGTCACTAATTAGGTTAATACTGATCATTATAACAAAAACATAATTAATTTCTCATAGTAGTAAAATTAATTACACATTTAAAGCTAATTTGGATCAGTCAACAGTGAGAATGAACAATGGCTGTGCTTCTGATTTCACTGTCTCAAGGTTTCTGAAATAAAACCTTCACTTCCATAATAGAGACAGACTACGTGTGTGTTTCCATAGCCATCCAATAGCAGTAAAGTAATTAGAGGGTAAAGAAGAACTAGGGCTGACTTCCAGAAAATGTGAGGGAATCAATCTTTTGGGGGGATGAAGGGAGAATTTGGGGTTACTTATATGCTTTTGTATCTTCTTTGCTGAACAAAAATAAGCAAGGGAGTCTGAAGAGCAAATCCCCCAGACCTGTGCTCAGCAAGAGAGATTCTCTGGGTTTGTTGGCTTCCTGATACCCATTAGGAGATAATGTTCCTTGAGGTGTCTTCTGCACATGTGGGTGTGGTGTTGCCCTCTGCTTTTTTCCAGAGAAATGTCCTCTCCTGCAGCCCTGCTAACTGCTTGGCATCCAGTTTCTATGGCAGAGTTTGGGCCCTGGGTTGTTTTTATTGGATGTGTCAGGTGGATATATCCAGTGGGTTCTCAGGCCAACGGGGGTCAGCAAAGCTAAATACCATTGCTTCAGGACAGTTCCTATCCTGATGCTTTCTGATTCTTCAGCTTGCTTTCTTTCAAGGGAAAGAGGCAAGAACTCAAGAGCCAGAGCTTCCTTCCTCAGATCTTCCCCAGCAGGAATTGGCATAAGAAAACTTGAGAGACCCTTCTTTGCACGTAAGCCTCACCATGTAGTTCTTTCCACTGGAGGCGGGAAAATCACTGCCTGGATTTAATAGAAAATGTAATTAGGGTTAACCTTAATTTAAATAATTGTTAAGCTATTAAAATAGCTATTAGCTTGCCCTATCATTTGCTATCAGAGAAATGCAAATATGTGTCACCGCATCAATTCACGAGAACACAGATTGGAAGCTGATAATTGTTATTGCAGTTCCTACCCCAAAGATCCAGGAGGTTTTTGTTCTTATATGACAAGCCCCAGCATTTGCAATAGCCTCTCTATCAGCAGCAGTAGGCTAAGGTGGGTGTGGGCAGAAATATAAAGGCATTTTCATCCTCCTGCTTTTGCAAAACACATTTACCTTCAGTGATGCAAAATGGAATATGTCCAGAATCAAACCTCTGTACATTTTTACATAGTTTTATAGCAATGATCCCATCCTGTTTCTATTAAAGATTCAACATTTTAATGAGCAATGGATGAACAAGATCTTTTGGCCTGGGCCCTAGAAGTGCACTACTGTCTGTAAAATATGTGTTGTTAAGAGTCACTGCAGTCAAAGGGAGCATTATGTAATTCTTTGGCAAATGGGCTCCCTGTGTAAGTACTTGGAAGTTATAAGTTTGTTAACTTTGTCTTCCCAAGCTGTAAAAGGGTCCCATACTAGCAATTTCTCTTGGCTTGCCGGGCACAGAAATTAATTCTAGAAAGCTATGTAACAGAGGATTAAAAAGAAAGCAGTATCTAAAGATGCATTATCCTGTTATGTGCGTTAATTACTTCCAAAAGAACTGAGATTCAGGTAAATAAAAACCAGATTTTCTTTTTTCCTTTGTAGAGGAAAATAATGTAAGTTGTAGTAGTTCCAAAGAATATTGATCTTAAGATAAAATTCAGGAGGTAGGTAGGTCTAATCCATGACTATTTTTACATGAAGCAGTCCTTCTTTTTGAGAACACTGTCACCATGTATTGAGAGTATGGTTTGATCTGTCTTTTAAAAAATCATTTCTTTGAATGTAGATTAAATTTCTTTTCTTGGCATTTATTCTTGTGCCACCAGTGTCAAAACAGAAATGGCAAGCATTGTGATAAAAGAAAAATTATTTCATTTCCCTGCAGCTTCTGTAATTGCCTTTCTGTCCTTTTTTGAACTGCTGTTCTGTAACTCCTCAGTCCCTTCCTTGAACAGCAGCTCATTGTTCAGAATTTCTATGCCTACTATGGCAACAGGACCTTAAAACACAGTGGAAAAACTCAGATATCTCCAAATCGTGTGGTAGAAAAAAACCTGATTATTTCTCCACTCGTATTAATAGATTCAGTTCCCAGAGCTTAATTCTGATCACTGCCCCGAGCACAAATGAGAGTGTTCAGCACTGTTATGCTGTGTCGGTGATGAAGCCACCCCCGATCTTTTCCCAGGTTGGGCAAAATTAGCATAAGTACTCCATGCACACAGCTGCAGCCTCCAGCATGCAGGAGCTTCTGCAACAGCTTCCCTTCCCCAGGAGGGGATTTTGCCAGTGGAATGGCACTGGCATGGATTCACAAACCATACGCCTCCTCTTGCTTCCTACGCACTCTTTTGTTCTCTCACCACGGATCAGTGTAGAAGCACAGCTTCACAGGTCAAAGCCTGGTTAGACTCTGCCCAACTTGTTTCCTAAGTGTTGTTCTCTCTCTGTCCCCAGAGAACAGAATCTCTTTCTCTGGGCAAAATGTAAGCCAGATGGGATAATGCCTCTGAAAGCTCCAAAGTCAGATCCTTTGAATTTTTTTGCTTTATGATCTTAATTTATGCACATATGAAAGTGAAGCATGGCTTTTTTTCTCTCTCTCCTTGTCTCTTTAGTACCCAAAACATTAAAAAAAAAATCTTTTCCAATAACATTCAAAAAACTGTTTTTATAATTGAGAAAAATTGGAAAGATAACTCATGAGAAACTGTTCCAGGAAACAATTGTAAAACAAACCATGAGCTTTATTTTTAATTTTCCCTTATCAGCTGTAAAAAGAACACCTAAAAAAAGTGTTTTGCTGTGGCCCACAAAAGTGTGTTGGATTTAGACTTGTTACAAATTTCAGTACTGACTCAAGGAAGTAATACAGCCAATAGATATCAGAAATGTAAGCATTAATAAGTAAACTTAATGGAAATAATCTTTTACCCTAAGCATGCTCTTACAAACAGCAAAAGTTTTGTCTAAACTTTCCAAGCTGAGGCTGTAGATGGAAAATGTTGGGCAAATGTTTTAAATTTGACAACTGTATAGTCAATTGAAAACTAGATGATAAAGTTTGCCAACAGAAATAATGCCATGCTGAAAGGCTCACCCCATTAAAGTTATTAGTAAAAATGCTGTATGGTAATTCACAGGCAGCAACTGCAAATGTTTATTTCCTTTCCAGAAGCAGAAAGTTTTAGAGGGTTAGCAGTTAACTTTGATGCTACAGCTCAGTGTTTTTTTTAATACAATGAGGCATTTATCACTGGAGTCACTCAGGGCTATTCTCTGCCTACTGAACATCAGCATGTAATTGCATACTCTCTGTTCAATCGCATATTGCTGCTCATTTGGGACACAGAGCAGTATATTATCTTTAAATATAAATGTCTGATCATTAACTTGGAAGATAAACGATATCCATTTTTCTGATCTGGCTCATCTGACACAGCTGTAATATGCTGGATTGGAAAAAGTGCAGACTTTTAGAAGGCCAGTATACTTTGTGGCAAAGCCTGTGAGTGGGACATGTACAGCATGGATCTTATTCTGCATAAAGCTGGTTTATCTCTACTCCTGTGGCCTTAATCATATCATGTGGGTATATAATTCTGCTACAATTCCCCAGTATAATACCTGCAGACAAGGTGTAATGCAGTTAAGGACTTTCAACTGTTGAAAATAGAAACCTATCCTCAAAATTCTGGAACCTTTTTCTATATAAACAGGATGTTTTATCCATAAATCATATTTGAAGCCTTGATCTCTAAGATGTGCCCACAGATAGCTAATTACCTGCTCAAAGAAACTGAGATAGAGACATCCAATATCTTGCCTATGGTCAGACAGCAGATTAGTGGCAGCAGTGGGAACACCAAGTCTTATGACTCCAGCCTTGTGCTCAGTGCACTAGATCACAGTTGTCTTGTTTATATCACTATATTTTCTGAAAGGTTGTTTTTTTGGTGTTTTTTTTTTCTTCTAATCAGATGCTTGTAAATTAAGTTGCTGACTGTAATCAGAAATGTATTTATCACTGGCTCACAACCAAGCACACTGTTATTTTTGAAACAGGACAGCATGTTCCTCTCATTCCAAGGAAAAGTTAATTATGAGTCGCAGGAGGCTATGTCGTGATTTTGTTGTGGCCATTTGTCCTCTATTGTGTCACTATTGCAAAAGACAATTAATTTCCTAATTCGCATTTGGTGAAACAGCATTGCCTCCAGTGAGCTAAAGTTTTAGGATGCTGACAAAACAAAGCAGGGTAGTTTTATAAAGCTGGTGACAATGGGAAGAAATAATCCTAATGGGCATGTTTTATAAGTGAGGGAGGATGAGAAGACAAAAATCCCTCACTGCTTTTATAGTTCAATAATTGTCAGGTACCCTAGCTACATACTATTCTTTTTATCAACCAAGAATATTTTGTGGTTTGTAACTCATCACGTTGTCAGAATGTAAGCTCCAAAGTCTGTTGACTGCCGTCATGGCAGCAAAAAACTTCCACGTGAATGCTGGCTGTCTAGCCTTGAGCAGGTTTGCCTCACCTAAGAGAACTGTGCTCTGTGCCAAGGAAAAGGTCTAGCAGGAGTAGCCATTTGGATGGATTAAATGATAGCACTGGTCTGCTAGATGGAATGTGCTGGATTTCTGTTTGTCAGTGTCTGATAGCAACGTTAAGCAAGAGTTCAGTGGCAGAGTGTTTCCATGCAACTTCAGGCCCCATACACCATCGCCTCTTATAGTCTGTGTACTAGTTCATTTAATGTAAGTCTATGAATCTGTGTAAGTTCATTCAGTTTGTTTATTAATTCACAGCTCATGAATTGTGAATCTTACCAACTTTAACAGCTAAATGAGTAAGTACTTGCTTCAAACCATACTTTAGGCTAGAGACATGTAACAGAAACACCACACTTTTCAAAAAAGAAATACTAACCCAAGGGATCTCAGCCACCAGAAAAACATTGCTGAATATGACATCTGTTTGAAAATAAATTCCCTAATGGCTTATGGAAGCAACTTTTCCACAGAGAGAGTGAACAAAGCCAAATTGTTTTACAGTGGTGTCATCTTCCATGTTCTGAATTGCCTGGTATCAGTGTCATTGTGTTATCTACACCCTGAAATACAACTTGTAATGTGTAACTTTACATCATTTAATTAGTATAAGAAAAATCTACTCCATCAGATATTCATGGCTGGGCAAAGTGACCATAGCATACCTAGCCCACCCAATAAACACAGGGCCCTGCTCCAGGGAATACTGATCGTTAGCCTCATAAAATGCTTGTAAGACTTTTGTCACACCAAAATTGCCACTGGGTGGTACAGAAAAACCTGTACCATGTCCCTGTAACCTGTATAGCTCTCCAAGACATTCCCAGCAGACTTGTAACCCTTAACTACCTCTTGTACCATCATAACCTGCCCAATGGCATGCAACACCTACCCATATATAGATAAATGCCATGAATACACACTCTAGTGGACTGTATGTAGCTCTTACATTATTTGAGACATTCTGAGTAGTAAAAAAAGCAATCATTGATACAGTAATGATGTCATAGGATCACAGAAGCAGTTCATGAGACAAAAAAGAGAATCCAGGACTATGCGCAGTGTGGAGACTGTGCCAACTGACCCTAGAGATATGGGATGGTCCCTGGTCCTGTTTTATTGAGCTATGTGGTTACAGCTTCTATATCACTGTTATTTATCTTTAAAATAAGGGAAACTTCATTTCCTTACCTTTCAATAGTATTATGTGGATTGATACAATGAAGATGTAACCAAAGGAACTTGATTTCTCTTTGACTAAAATGTCCTATTATGCAATGAGTGATTAATCTCATTAAATAACTTGAAGGAGGGCCAGATCCTGTCCTAAACTATAATGATATCATTCCAGTGGAGTCCTTTTGTCTTTTGGAGAGTCTTATAGGCTGCAGTTGGAAGAATGTTGGGAGCAGGTTCAAATGAAACACAGAGCCAAAGAATGACCTACCAAGAGCAAAAGTGCGTGTAGAGGAGAGGGAAAGGAGCACACAGATGATAACCAGCAACAAGGACCAATGACTTTGGGAGAATTGGCAAAGAAAATGGTGGTGGAGAATACAGCTCTCACTTGGACTGAAAACATTTTTGGGAGCCAACAAGAACTGCCAAGGCAAAGTAATTGTGTAGATTGCGATCAGCCGTGAAGGGTTTCCAGACGCGGGTAACATGTAGCTGAAAAGAATGAAAAATAAGTTTAATATTGGAAAGGGACAAAGAAGGCAGAAAGTTAGAAAGCACCATTCTAGACAGCTGTTGCCTCACAGTTTTAACAATATTACAATGATAAATTCAGCTCAGTAACTTGGGATTTAGGATAAATATTTTTTGAAGTTTTGTGGTGGGTTTGTGAATATTTTTCACATATCCTTTGAATTTTCCATTACATTTCTTTTCCTAAAGGTACTTGTATATCTACATGTCTTAGAAAAGATGTGAATACTAGATGATCATTCATTTAATACATCTGAAATGAAACAGGTTTTTTTAAATACGTCTGCATTGAGCTTTTTGAAAAGTGGAGAAGTTAAGATACATCTTTTTGGGAAAATCATTTAGATAGCTGAATTAAGTTTATGACTAAGTCAAACTCACACCAAACAGAAATAGAGGTTTTAAAGCCATATGACTAATATCTTACTGCCCCTTCATGTGGTTCCCTACCCTACAAACACAGCTCATCCTTCCCTTACCAAACCAGTCCTGCTCTAGTGCCATCATGTCCTGGAGGAATCATGTTTACTTATTTGCTTTTCTAGGATAGAAGATATTTCTCCATGGACAACCTCCTCATTAAAATGTAAGTTTGCAGTATTGAAATCCTTTATTACCATGGGGTATCAGTAGGATAATTAAGGGAATTAAGGAGGTCAGACTGGAATATATATCACTTTATTTCTTCTAATGGAAGAAGCTGGGTCTTAGAGAAGCATAAAGCAGGTTGATTTGCTTTAAAACAGTTTGGTTTACATACTTTAGTGGCAAACTAACTTCAGTTTAGTTTATTACCAAGTTTTCTTTTTTTTTTCTTAAATAATTTCCGCCTCTGTGAAATTCCCCATTTATAAGTATTTATATTTCAGAAATCTTTGTGAAAGTTTCTGCTAAATAACAGCTAAATTCCAGACTCGAAGTTGGGCAATTTTTGAAAACACATGCTTAAGCTAGCAAGTATAAAATGATTTTAATGAACTAATTCAGTAGCTTTTTATTAATTAACCTAAAAATGTAGATTAAGCCTCAGTACTTAATATACATAATAATTTAACTTTGTGATTCTACAGCTCTTCTGCAGAATTCTTAATCTTGCCATACTTGTATAAAGGAGCAACCTTTAAAAAAATCAGAACTATACTTCCAGTTTACGTATAATTTGATTTTTTTCATAGAAGGAAGCCTTTTAATAAGGCAATAGAAATGTAAATCAAAAAATGCATTTAAATAGGTTCCTGCATTTAACAATGACTTTAACAATTCTGCAGGTCTCTTACGTTTTTAGTGAAAATTTTTCTTTAGATTCAGAAATGTCATTAATGCATCAATAGAATATTTGTGGTGCCATCAGAATGAATGACATATTCTGGTAGTTATTTTAAATGTAAGAACAGAACGTATGTTCAGAAACAGCATTAAGAACAGCTCTGCTAAGTCCAAAAATCAGAGTAGATCATATGTTGCTGTATGACTTTGAAATAGTTGAAATAATTAAAAGGCAGGCTAAAGCTTTTATCAGTAAAAAGAAACATGAAATTAGATGGATGCAGCCTTCTGAACCCTTATTGCTTTTTAAAATATTTTTACAATACTGCTCCTGGGGACTAAGTTCAGTGGGAAAGGAAGTAACGAGTACTCCACAGGCTTGAGCTCTCAGCTGTGCAGGAACATATACAAAATAAGTCGCTGCAATTAGAGAGAAATGAAATGCAGATTATATACTTAGCACAGGCCTCCCAGCAGGAATGGTTAAGGATACCATTTCGTTCCAGAGAGACCCTAAGAGGTCTGGCTGCAGCTACAGCCTTTATCGTTGCTAAGGGGACAGTGTTTGTCAAGCACTTTCTTTTGTTGCTAGACGCTGTCGCCCTCCTCTACAGAGATCACTTTCGCCTCCTTTACATGCAGAGCAGCTACACAAAAGTACTCGGTGCAATCCAGGAGCGGCGGCTTGAGCAAAGCAGGTTACAGGTGGGAGGGCAGAGAAGCAAAGCACGGAATCAGAGTGCACTAAAGGCACTTAGAGGGAGATGAATAGTGAGAGCAAAGGAAGCTGTTTCATGGCAACAGGAGCGACTTTGTCAAGGTTAGCCAAGAACAGCAACTGTGGGTAGATTTGGTCAGGGCTAGTCAATAAACCAGGACTGGTAATACATGCTGTGGGTAACTAACGCTGTAAACCACCTTGTGAATCTCTTATCACTTCCCCTTCCTTGGGAGCGTGATTAACTCCCTGTGCCGACACCACCACCTATGCATGCACCACTTTTCCGAGCTGCCTGGGCCACAGGGAAGAGAATCTCTCCCACTCTTGGATTCGCAGTGCCAGTTGGTGAGCAACCAGCTTTAAGAACACCCTGACAGGAAAACTTCTGTACTGTTCAAGCAATCTGAGATTTAAATGTTTTAATAACCAACACTGTGACAGCTTTAACTCTGCCTCTATATATGATGTGGTTTCACAGCTTCTTGCAGCTCAGTCTCTGTTCACACCATTTGCAGCCTCTCCTTTCTATTACATGAGGTTGTGAAAGCAAGGTCATTTGTTTTATGCTGGCATGAACCAGGCCAATAGGCTCTGTTAGCATCCAGGACCTTGTCCTTTCTAAAAATAGCCCTTCAGGAGAACTGGATCATATCTTTCAATCTCCTTTTAATATTTTAAGTGTGAATAACAGAGATTGAATTTGATTTTGTTCCATGGTATTACCTTTGATGGCTTTTTGATGAAGAAGATTTTTTCCATCAAAAAAATAGGTGTACCTTTCTGAATGGCTGCCTGTTCACACTATGTATATGCCTGTTTTCATATCACTATTTTATACTATGGCTTCTCTAATTAGATGTTCACATAGCTCTTCTGTAAAAAAGCACAGTAATCCCCATCCATTTGCGTGTGGGGATCTTCGTATGCGATACCTGTCTTTGCAAGAACACGGGGGTTTTTGTTGTTAATTTGCATTAAAATGCATGCTTTGTTTTTTAAGGGTAGCTGAATGGTTCATTTTTAATATTTTGCTGGAGTTGTGAAGGCCATTTGCTGGGCTTTGAGATTTCTAATGTGATTTCCCAAGCAAATTAGGCTTATGTGAACGTGTTCTCTTTGTCAAATGCTTCTACCTGGGAAAGCTGAGGGAAGCCTCAGCTTAGGAACAGTTGGTCAAGTTCATCAAGATCCCAGAAATAATTAGATTCCTTCCAGTTTCAGGGAAACTAACTTCTGTGTAGAGGAAAGAGAATGAAACTAGTACCCTCATTGAAGAAAAGGTCAGGAGAATTGAGCAATTTTGACAATTCATCATTTGTACCTTTCATTTGGCAGCTTCTCAACTGTTCAAACAGCCTGTGCAAAGCTCTGGAATAATTGCAACATGTCCTGGTAACACTGGGAATGTGGCAGAGGATAACACGTGGATAAGCTAGAGATGCCCCACTGGGGAGGGATGGAGATAAGTGGAACAGAACTACATCTGCAGGACACCCAGTTCATTAGTTCAGCTTCTTATGGAAAAGCTGGCATGTCTGAATGGATTGTGCATGAATTTGGCGTATGATATTTTTGCACACTTTTGACTTGCCATTTCCGCAGTTTGTGAGAGCACATGTGCTCATTGATTGGCACATTTCTTAGGAATTGCATTTAATAGTCCAAGCTATATCTACACGAGGTTTTTGTTTTGGAACAGTGCAAGGCAACACAGTGGAATAACATTAACTTTGGTTGAGCCAGTTAAGATTTTTACGAGTGCACCAGTAAGAGTTATTCATCCAGGTCTTAAGTTTGCATGTAACTTATGGCTAACTGAACATCCACTAGAACGACTAAGCATCAAAGATCACATTTTTGTTTATTTATTATGTTTTTAATGTTTATTTCTGTAGCAGATGCATTACCCATGGATTAACGATGTGAATCTGAACAAAAATATTTACATTTTGATTTAGCTCATAGGGCCTTTTCCGACTGTATCCCAGTTGGAAATCTGGCCTTGTGGAGTCCCAAACTTGGCAGAAGGAAGGTGCTGCTGGAAACACTATTTTCCAGTTTCTCAGTCATTTATTCTTGAATATGAAGTTACACATTGAATATTATTTGGTCAAATAATTTGCTTCAAGAGTCAGGTTTATGATTCTTTTCCAAGAAGTGGAGACTTGTGTATCTGGTGTACCACTCCTACCACATGTAGCTCTGCAATTTCAGAGTGCTCAGGTTGTCTTTCTTAGCTTTCAAAAACTATGAGAAGCTAAATAAGAGTCACAGGTTATTTACTTAGTGCCAAAAAACTTGATAATGCAAACCTTAATATTGAGAGGTCAGGTATTTAATGTCCTAATAAAGAACACTGTGCATGCGAAACTAATCTGATTGCAAATCTGATTGGCAGTGTTCACAAAATTGCTGCCAAAAATCCTTACGGGAAGTTGTAACTGATATCCCAAATCAATTAGGACACAGCACTGTATTATAATTCTTAGCCATCTTTTCATCTGCTGGAGTAATAATGTCTTTGGAGATCTTTCTTGAAGATATTTCAGAGGTCGTGTTTTAACTTCAGTATTATGGGTTAGAGATTTTGAGTTCGTCTATTTGTCTCTTCACTTCAGCATTGCTGTACCAGGTTTTTTGCATTCCTATAAATAATCTGCAAGGAGAGAACACCCTGGAGCTGCATATCATTGTGCTTCTTGCTGGGACTTTTTTTACGGCTCCTGGTAAAAAAACCAGAATTTCAGTTTTGTGGGAGTTTTGATCCCTTCTTTAAAAATCTGTTTTCTTTCCAGACTGAAATACAACCAGGGAGAAATACACAAGGAGGTGTGGCTGCACGCACACAGTTTTGGAATGCCCCATTAAGTGAAATTTCAACAAAAGACTGAGTTTTCTAACTGAAAGATTTTATATTGATAAAATCAAGATGCTTAATTTCAATGTAATTATTATGTTAAAATATAACATGAAGGAAAAAGTCTTGAGATTAAAAGTTTTTTCTGAAATGCAAGACCTTGGATATTTTGCCCCCTTACCCAATGGCATTTCAGTGAAATCACCATGTTTCTGCAGAGTACCTGCAGCTGAATGAAATGGCAACATTCCGCTGGAAAATGTACATCCAGCTCTTGGAAATTTTCTTCCAGTGCTTGTTCAATTGTGAACTCACTTTGTTCGCATCATGACACTTATAGATACCTTATCTGTCTGGCATCTTAATTAGCAGATTACTAATCTAGGGCTTCAACCTTTCTGGTTACTGATAGTCTGTGTTTCCTAACACTTCAGCTAGTCTTTTCATTCATACATGCTAGGGTTTTCATATATTCTAAATTTTCAGGAAGCACAGACTCTTACATTATATCTGGTTTAATACTAATATTATGGCTAAGATAGAAGAGAAAATCCAAAAAGGCCTGGCAAGGATCATGCCATAAATGGATCTTTAATGTATTTCTCCACCTAGGGCACTCATGCCAAAGATTCCAGCAGCTTTTGGTTTTAATTGCCAAAGTGGTTTCACATCAGTGCAGTGGGAGAAGTTTCTCCTGTGTAGGTAGTTTGTTGAAAAGTTTAGGCCTTATGGGATTAAATTTATCCAGTATCTGTCAGATAGCTGCATTGCTGTCAGCAAGTCTGTTGTAACAACAGGTTTTTCCCTTTGACAGGGAACTCTTGATAACCTGTAAATTGTTCGCACATTGTGGACTTATCACCTTTACCTAAGGTCTGGAGTTGAGCCGTAGTCAAGTTTGTGTGCAGCTGTGCTATTCTGCAAAGGGCATACTTGTGGGATTCCATGTAAATGCTTCCAGCAGAATGAATTGCCCACTGGACTCAGTAGAAAGCTCCTGACACATCCAAACTGAGCAGCTGTGCTCCTTTCGTGCAGGGAATGGGTGAAGCTATCTTACCCCATCTCAATTACACCATAGGAACAAAACTAAAATAGTTGAATTTTGGAAGTTTGTTCAAGATTTGTCCCTCCTGGCAACACTGAAAAAAATGAGACTGTTATGGTGGTGGGCAGGAGTATCTGCTGTTTGAATAAAGCTTAGAAATTTTAAACATGTACTTGTGAAACTTAAGCACAAATAGAACAGATTTGATTCAGCATAGCTCCAAAAAGTCGTGTTTTGGTTCCTTACGCATACATTTCACACCATCTCTTTGTTGATGTGGAATCATGTTTGTCCTGAAACTGTTTTTCCAAACTGAGCTTTCATTACTTTTGTGGAAATTGTGTTTCTTTTCTGTTTTGAAAACCAAACCCCTGGACTAAGACTTACAATCATAGTGTCACTAATTCACAAACATAGGTTCCTTTCTCACCCTCAAAAAGAGTTTGTCCAATGACATGAACTTCTGCATCCATTATGGTAATTGCATACATGAATCATGGAATCGTGATGACATGTGAGGCTCTCCAAAAATTTTTGGATGACTTTTTAAACATCTCAAAAACTATGTGCTGGATTCTGTATGGGTGGATGTCTGTGCCCTGGAAAGATTTGATGACATCTGACTGGTAGTTCCTTCATACTGGGGATGCTGCCAAAAGCAGGGGGAGAAATAAAAAAGCAGAGAAGAATAATAGCTAACTATGTACTTGATCTTATAGGAATCTTCATCCCTGTTCTCAATGCAGTAATATCATCAGAAAGATGGCCACCAACACAAATTGTACGGAAAGCTTTGGGGCTGGAACACTTTCTAGGAGCAGGAAAGCTGAGGAAAAGGCATGGAAGGAAGAGGAAGAACAGCAAATCATCGGGGTATTTGAGGTAAATGTCAGTGCTGGTACAGAGAAATATATTTGCCATTAAACTCTGCTGACATTTTCTCTTTTAAGATCTTTTTTACAGCTGGTTCTGGTCTGGACATATGTCTGTCATTTGAGACTTGTGTTTTTCAAGACAGCTATTTTGCTCAGGCTGACTGTGCTTTTAAATGCCTCACTTCAATGTTTTTTTTTTTCCTGAGGTAAAGAACAAATTTGAGAAAACACATTGATTTTTCTATATGACAAAAGATTTCTGAAGGCTGTGAGGCTGAAGGGGATTAATGCTTCCAGGATTTGAACAGTGACTAAACATTTGGCAGAAAGATGATACTGGTGTGAAAGGTATTCCTCCTTACCATCTTGTGAAAATTTTTCTATGTTTGGCCAGTCTACACATGTATGAAAAACCTGTTTGCATGCAGTAATGAGTTTCTTTATAGCTCCAAATGCTAGCAGGACTTTCTGTCACAGTAACAGAGTTTTATCTATTACATCCTGTAAAAGATTACAATACAAAATCCATAATACAAGCTATGTGCTTGGCTGTTTTCTCTCTTAGTTGCAGGAGCCATGCATGGTTTGCCTCAGATGTCCTTCTGGATTCTTGTGGTAAATGCTGCAGGGTCTTGCAAAATCCTGTCCTCTTTGCTCAATGTGATGATCCTTTTGCCGCTGCTGGCAGGTGAGGAAGAGAGTGTAGAAGAAAGATGTCCTGGCTGGCACAACTGCAGAACTCCAGGGAAAGAGAGGCTGGTACAAGTGCAAGAGAGCTGAGGAAAAGGCATGGAAGGGAGAGGAAGAACCTGTGGCAGGAGGGACAGACGAAAAAGTAGCAACAGAGGCTCCAGCACCTCTTGACCTGCTCCAACAGGTCCACAGCCTTCTTATGTTGGTGGCTCCAGAGCTGGATGTGGTATTCTAGGTGTGTTCTCATGAGAGTGGAATAGAGGTGGAGGATCCACTCCCTTTGAATTTATCTCCAAAAGACAGTTTCACCACCGTATTTTAAAAGAAAGGGAAAAGAATCCTGGAAAAGAGAGTCTGTAGAGGCAGTACTAGACTTGTCACAAGAAGTTTTGTGCAGTTATCAATGTGATTAGTTAATTTAATGAACCAAGCCCGTTTTATCACAACCTGTGAGTGGCTGAGGTCACTTGGTCTGTTCAGCCTGGAGGAGACAGAGGAGAGATCCCATTGCAGTTACAATTGCCTCGTGAGGTGAAGAGGAGGGGCAGGCACTGATCTCTGCTCTGTGGTGCCCAGCGACAGGACCCGAGGGAAGGGCCTGAAGTTGTGTCAGGGGAGGCTGAGGCTGGAGATCAGGAAAAGGGTTCTTCACCCAGAAGGAGTTTGGACACTGGCACAGGGTACCCCGGGAAGTGGTCACAGCACCAAGGCTGGCAGAGTTCAAGAAGAGTTTGGACAATGCTCTCGGGCACATGGTGTGACTCCTGGTGTGTCTTGTGCAGGGCCAGGAGTCGGACTCGATGAGCCTTGTGGCTCCCTTCCAACTCAAGGCAGTCTGTGAAGCACGGCTTTGCTGACACTTAGTGCCCTCAGAGCTTCGGGTTTTATTTCAGCCACTCGCTTTGCGAAGGAAACCCAGCGAACAGAACGGTGGAAAGCAGCTGACCTTCCCTCCGCCAGCAGCCTTTGCCCACCGGGGCCATGAGGAGCTGAGGGCTGCCCGCGGCGGGCGGGGCCGGGC